>SJYT01049077.1:205845-271079 GCA_006410635.1 Cephalophus harveyi
TTTTTGAGATTGCATCCAAGTACTGCATTTCGGACTCTTTTGTTGACCATGATGGCTACTCCATTTCTTCTGAGGGATTCCTGCCCGCAGTAGTAGATATAATGGTCATCTGAGTTAAATTCACCCATTCCAGTCCATTTTAGTTCTCTGATTCCTAGAATGTCGACATTCACCCTTGTCATCTCTTGTTTGACCACTTCCAATTTGCCTTGATTCATGGACCTGACATTCCAGGTTCCTATGCAATATTACTCTTTACAGCATCGGACCTTGCTCTTATCACCAGTCACATGCACAACTGGGTATTGTTTTCGCTTTGGCTCCGTCCCTTCATTCTTTCTGGACTTATTGCTCCACTGATCTCCAGTAGCATATTGGGCACCTAATGACCTGGGGAGTTCCTCTTTTGATATCCTATCATTTTGCCTGTTCATACTGTTCATGGGGTTCTCAAGGCAAAAATACTGAAGTGGCTTGCCATTCCCTTCTCTATTTCCCAAAAAAGCTAAAAACACAGGTCCATGCAAAAACTTCTACACAAATGCTTATAGTAGATTTACTCATAATATTCAAAATCTATAGAGAAGCCAAACATCCATCAACAGGTAAATATATAACAAAAAGCCCATGGCACATCCATGCTGTAAGATTCTCAGCAATGATATAAATGAACAATACACAGAAACAAACTACTGATTATGCAACAATATGGGTCAATCTTAAAAAGTTTTGTAATAGATGCCAGATACAAAAATCTAAGTACTATGAGATTCTACTTGTGTGACATTTTATTAACGTCAAACCTACTACATAGGTGTTGAAATCAGATAAGTGGTTTCCATGAGAAAAACAATAGAATGGGAAAGACTAGAGATCTCGTCAAGAAAATTAGACATACCAAGGGAACATTTCATGCAAAGATGGGCACACTAAAGGACAGAAATGGTATGGACCTAACAGAAGCAGAAGATATTAAGAAGAGGTGGCAAGAATACACAGAAGAACTGCCGGGAGCCAGTGTGAGGAACTCCACCCATGGCAAAACAAGAAAATTAGACATACCAAGGGAACATTTCATGCAAAGATGGGCACACTAAAGGACAGAAATGGTATGGACCTAACAGAAGCAGAAGATATTAAGAAGAGGTGGCAAGAATACACAGAAGAACTGCCGGGAGCCAGTGTGAGGAACTCCGCCCATGGCAAAGGTCATGAGGAAGGAGGCTTGGGGTATGCAAAGGCGTGATCAAGCCTCAGGAAACTCCTGTTCCCAAGCATCTACCCCCCAAACCAGAGTCTTTCTACTTTTCTGTTTCATGCTCTCACCTACACCTCTGACTTTATGGGGGGTTGTTCCCCACCGGTTCTCTCGGAGAAGGAGTTAACTTGCAGCTCCAATTAATAAAAATTCCTGGGCGTGACAAGAGTGTTTCAACTTACAAACTCCTCTGAAGGATGTCTAGCCTGCCTGTACAGGTTCGTCTGGCCATGTTTTAGGTTTCAGTGTGTCTGCCCTCTGATGTCCTCTTGCAACACCTACCATCTTACTTGGGTTTCTGTTACCTTGGGCGTGGGGTATTTCTTCACACCTGCTCCAGCAAAGCACAGCTGCTGCTCCTTACCTTGGACGAGGGGTATCTCCTTACCACAGCCGTTACTGACCTTCAACGTGGGCATGAGTTTTTACTACCTCTCAACCATAAACATCACAGAGAGTTTGGGAGTATTTTGAGAGTCTTGATTAACATAGGGCTTTTCTCATTGTTGAGTCAATGATTGCCACCAGGCCTCCATATCCTTAGTCACCTGGGAATATATTAATCAATGTATTTTGAATATAGAAAAGGAAATATAGTAGTTTTTAAGGTTAGCAATACTAGACTTTTTGAGTTAATAAATTTTCTCTTTTGTAATAGATCACTGTACTTTGTCATAAATCTCTGTGTCCTTGCTATGTGAAAATGTAACTTTATCACTATCTTAAGACTAAATAGATCTTAAGGGGAACATTGGTGAAAGGATTTTCATTTGTTGGCTAATGTTTGCTGCTAAATCTCCATATTCCCTGCTCGACTATAACTAGCATAATAGATCACTGTACTTTGTCATAAATCTCTGTGTCCTTGCTATGTGAAAATGTAACTTTATCACTATCTTAAGACTAAATAGATCTTAAGGGGAACATTGGTGAAAGGATTTTCATTTGTTGGCTAATGTTTGCTGCTAAATCTCCATATTCCCTGCTCGACTATAACTAGCATATAGGAAAATTAAGTATTAACCTTTAAGATTAATCATGTTAACTTTGGGTTAAATAAATTCCTTTCTTGATTGTAACTCACTACACCCTCACCCTATCGGAATGCAACTNTTTTCATTTGTTGGGCTGATGTTTGCTGCTAAATCTCCATATTCCCTGCCCTTATAATGAATATAACTAGCATATAGGAGAAATAAGTATTAACCTTTAAGATTAATCATGTTAACCTTGGGTTAAATAAATTCCTTTTTTGATTGTAACTCACTACACCCTCACCCTATAAAAATTCAACTTTATTTGGAGGGTGGTGCCTGGTTTAAGAAAAAACACCCTTGGAAAAATAAGTTTTTTGGTTATCAGAAAGAAAGGGTCGTAAATGTCAGCAGGCCTCATGGCCAGAAGACGATGTAAAACCCCTAAGACCTTTTTTTATGTAAAGCATCTGATCTTGATAAAGGTCAGGACTGCTGACCCCCACGTGACTCTGTATTCATCCCTATGTGTAACAAAAGGTATATAAGCAAACCTAAAAAATAAAGAAATGGGATCAGTTTCTGGAAAGACTGATTCCCCCATGTCGCTTCTTTCTTGCTCCCCGTTTTTCTGGCTGAATTCCCACTGGAGCATGGATGCTATTCCACATAAACCAAGTTATTCAGCCTCTTTTTCTCCACTAATTTTCCTACTAGACTATCTGTTTCTAATCTCTCTATATAATCTGTCATTAAATAAGTTTTTCCTAGGATGCCCACTCCATCCCCACCTTCGAATCACCCTGGATCCACTGGGGCTGGACCCCGGCAAAGAACTATACAATAAAGATCTTTGTGACCCAGACAATTATGATCGTGTGATCACTCACCTAGCACCCGACATCCTGGAATGTGAAGTTAAGTGGGCCTTGGGAAGCATAACTACGAACAAAGCTAGTGGAGGTGATGGAGTTCCAGTTGAGCTATTTCAAATCCTGGAAGATGATGCTGTGAAAGTGCTGCATTCAATATGCCAGCAAATTTGGAAAACCCAGCAGTGCCCACAGGACTGGAAAAGGCCAATTTTCATTCCAATCCCAAAGAAAAGCAATGTCAAAGAATGTTCAAACTACTGCACAATTGCACTCATCTCACACACTGGAAAAGTAATGCTCAAAATTTTCCAAGTCAGGCTTCAACAGTTATGTGAACCATGAACTTCCAGATGTTAAGCTAGATTTAGAAAAGGCAGAGGAATCAGAGATCAAATTACCAATATCCCTTGGATCATTGAAAAAGCAGACAGTTCCAGAAAAACATCTATTTCTGCTTTACTGATTAAGCCAAAGCCTTTGACTGTGTGGATCACAATAAACTGTGGAAAATTATTAAAGATATGAGCATACCAGACCACCTGAATTGCCTCCTGAGAAATTTGTATGCAGGTCAAGAATCAAGCTAGAACTGGACGTGGAACAACAGACTGGTTCCAAATAGAAAAGGAGTACATCAAGGCTGTGTTTTGTCACCCTGCTTATTTAACTTATATGCAGAGTACATCATGAGAAACGCTGGACTGGATGAAGCACAAACTGTAATCAAGATTGTGGGAGAAATATCAATAACCTCAGATATGCAGATGACAATGCCCTTATGGCAGAAAGCAAAGAAATAAAGAGCCTCTTGATGAAAGTGAAAGAGGAGAGTGAAAAAGTTGGTTTAAAACTCAGCATTCAGAAAACTAAGATCATGGCATGTGGGCCCATCACTTCATGGCAAACAGATGGGGAAACAGCGGAAACAGTGTCAGACTTTATTTTCTTGGGTTCCAAAATCGCTGCAGATGGTGATTTCAGCCATGAAATTAAAAGACGCTTGCTCCTTGGAAGAAAAGCTATGACCAACCTAGACAGCAAATTAAAAAGCAGAGACATTACTTGCCAACAAAGGTCCGTCTAGTTTGGTTTTTCGAGTAGTCATGTATGGATGTGAAAATTGGACTATAAAGAAAGCTGAGTGCCAAAGAATTGATGCTTTTGAACTGTGGTGTTGGAGAAGACTCTTGAGAGTCCCTTGGACTGCAAGGAGATCCAATCTGTCCATCCTAAAGGAAGTCAGTCCTGAATATTCATTGGAAGAACTGATGCTGAAGCTGAAACTCTAGTACTTAGGCCACCTGATGTGAAAAACTGACTCACTAGAAAAGACCCTGATGCTGAGAAAGATTGAAGGTAGGAGGAGAAGGAGATGACAGGGCATGAGATGGTTGGATGGCATCACCAACTCCATGGGCATGGGTTTGAGTAGGCTCCGGGAGTTGGTGATGGACAGAGTAACCTGGAATGCTGCAGTCCATGGGATTGCAAAGAGTTGGACACAACTCAGGGACTGAACTGAACTGATGAGCTGGAGTGAAGGAGTCATTCAACTTTGCCTGTTTTTGAACTTTATATGAATGCAGTCATATAGCACATTTCTTTTTAGGTCTGGCTTCTTTTTGTCAGTATTACACTTGTGATCTTCATCCATATTTTTGTATAGTGATATCATTTGCTTATTCTCATTTTTGTAGAATTCTGTGCATAACTATGTCCTGATTTACTTTTCAAATTACTGCTAGTATCATATTTTGTATTTCAGAATGACAACACATTGCCTAGTTGGCCATTTTTTTTAAATTGGATACTTTAAATTCTTATTTTTTAATTCTTATTTAAGTCTTAGTTAAGCCTTACAAAATCAAAATGGGATTTTCCTTACCAAGTCACTTCCTAGACAGACATTAAAACTAAGCATGCATCTATACCATGTATTGACTTTTTAATTGAAAAATCCTCTTTATCATGTGTTCAGTTTGGGTTTACCCCCCAAATATTATCACCTCTGATTCACTGCTACCTATCCACTCCTAAGTTTCCCCCCACCAATGGAATTTCTTTTTTATTAATGGAGTTTCTAATTTAGAGCTGAAGATATCATCATCCTTTCCATTTATAAGTCAATAATTTCCAAACACTTGTCTCTTAGATACGATAGTCTTGGCCCTTTCCCCAGACATCATCAAGATATACCCTGAAAGAAAACGAAAAGGGAGTGTTGGCCCTCCTTTCACACACAATTTAGCTGGTAAGTGATTCTGCCTCAAACAATGACCCCAGTAAACCAGAGTACCTGAGATATAAGGCAAAACCTGTGATTGCATTACCTTCAGTTACTGAAGTAGATGGAGTCACAGGTATGTGAGTTAATTTTAAATGAAGAAGTTCTGGCAGGAGTGAGTTTCTGAGTCTCAGAAACCTGCACACATCAAGGTAATAAGGTTAGGTTTAAACTTGATTGAGTATTGAGTTTTTGCATTTTATTGTTGCAGTGAAAATCATGTCATGAATACTCCATTTATGCCTCCATATAAGGATATTCCTAATTAATCTGTTATTCAAAAGCCACCAGTATTATATTAGTAACTGCATTATTTCATGACATTGACTAAAGCCCAGAAGCAGGTTCCTATGGCCTAATTAATTTTTTTAAAGCCTTTTACTCAGTGGGATGCTGCCTACCTGGATCTTTGAATGAAAGGATATTAATGAAGCTGCAATGCAGATGATTATATTGAAAGTGATGAAGAATTTATTAGGAAGACAGCCATCATGGGCTGTGCAGTATATGAGGCATAAAACTGCTAAAAGTAATGACAGAGTGTAGTTTAGGCAAGTAATGGGCAGCAGAACTACAAAAGGAGAGCTTGGAGATATATTATTTAGCAATAAAGTTCCCATAAAAATTGAAATATGAGGTGGAAAGATTAACATGGTCATACAAGTCATCTTTAATGTTCATAGCCAGTTCTGGCTTTTAGAAAGAGTAAACTAAATTTATGCCTGTGACAACATGTAAGTCAAAACCCTTATTTATACATTTCATGCAAATGACTGCAGACCTTTGGTTTGCCATTACCAAAGTAATGTTTAGTAGCATTTAAATTTATTACATTAATGTCGGATCAGGAGCTGTATTTCTACCTGTCAAAAGATGAATGTTTGTAAGTCATATCATCAATAAATAGACTGTAGTTCACAGATCCCTGCACTGCTGGTTCCAAATCCATGAACGAAACTTTTATATTTTGTTTTTCCACTTTAAACTGAATATAGATGTATTCTCATTTATCCCATAGTGATATTCTAGCATTATTGACACAAACCTTTGCTCTTCTGGTATGTTTGCTTCTACATAGGGGACACAGAGTACTTTAATTAAGAGCAAGGACTTGGACTTTTGATGGAAATAGACCTAAATGAAAACCTTGATAGCCAGTTACTAGATGGGTGGCCTTAGTCAAATGATTTTATAACTCTGGTCTCATTTTTCTCATCTATAAGAAGGACATAATGCTACCAATCTTGTGGAATTATTATAATTCAATAAAGTATGTAAAGTATATCTAGCCTATGGTAACTGACTCAATTATCTTCATCATAATTATCATTATCAATACATTCTGGGTGCTTCCATAATAGTGACATCAAAAGTCTTGGAGGAGAGGCAAAACACACCATATTCTTCAGATATTCTCATCTCAACTTTACTTCTCAAGTTAAAGGTATGAAGGTTAATTTGTGTCTAATGAAGTATGTAATTAAATTGATAGCCATTTGGATTTCACACAAATTTCTTATGAAAATTTTTGTCTTTTATGATTTCTTAGATGTAGGTATAAAATTGGGGCTCTAGAATAAAACCAAATGGAATTTTAAGGGGAAAAAATCATAAATATTTACAAAACATTTTATTCTGAGTCTGAAGCCTTTTCTATTTAATGTCTATCATGTTAGAGAATGGCAATAAGACTTCCATTTGAAACACAGTAGTAATAGAGGCCTTAATAAGAAAACACCATCTGAGTAAAGGCCTGATAAAAGTGAATATATAAGCCATATGAAATTCAGAGGAAAGATTTTAGGTAAAGGGAATAGCCAATGAAATTCCTATAAAATGAAAACAGGAGCAGAGTAAAGGAGGGCGTGGTCAGTGGAAGTAAGTAGTTCATTATAGTTGTAGGCAATAAAGTGTGCACCATCAACAGAAAGTCTTAAACCAATAATGAAACTGATATTTTTTTTTATTATCACCATGTGCTGACAAGTATAAACAATATCAGTGGCAAAAAAAAAAAAAACTGCTCCCTAAAAAAACAACAACAACAAAAAAAACATATTTATTGCTCTAATATCTAAATAACTGCTGTGGTTTCTATTGAACTCAATGGATTGCTGCCACTAGCCCATGTTTCAAAACATATCAAGAAAGAACAGCACAAGTTAAGAATGTCTGGATCAGACTGAATGGGAACAAGACCTGTAAATGGCTGGGTCTAGCATGGCTGGAATATGTCAGGCTTTGCAAGCTCTGTTTGGACTTGAGCTTTTCTTCTACAAGATGGAAAGCCATTGTATGAGTTAGAGCAGAGGATTTTCAAGATTTCACTCATGTTTTCAGCACACTGATTGCAGATTAAAAAGAGACTTCAGGCAAGTAACATGATAATTATGGAAGAGAAAACTAAACTAGATGGTTATTGTTCTTACTGCTAAGTCGCTTCAGTCATGTCCGACTCTGGGTGACCGCGTAGACAGCAGCCCACCAGGCTCCCCCGTCCCTGGGATTCTCCAGGCAAGAACACTGGAGTGGGTTGCCATTTCCTGCTCCAATGGGTGAAAGTGAAAAGTGAAAGTGAAGTTGCTCAGTCCTGTCCCACTCTTTGCGACCCCATGGGTTACAGCCTACCAGGCTCCTCTGTCCATGAGATTCTCCAGGTAAGAGTACTGGAATGGGGTGTCATTGCCTTACCTCCTATTTATCCCATTGGTGAAGGATGAATCCCATACTCTAAATAACACAAATGATTGAAGATGTGACATTCAACCCTGGACCGATGAGATTCACAGCAGTTTATTAATCAAACATATAATCTGGTAGAGCAGACCTCACACACCACACATGGCTACATGAGAGTTACACTTGGGAACAGAGTGAATCAGCAGGGGCTGTAGGAGGCAGGCTTTACAGTACCAAGAATGACGTGTGCCACCCACCATTCACATCTTGAGGATGTGATTGGTTTGTCTGAATAATTTTGCAAGCTAGCAGAGGAGCAAAATATATTAGGTTCAGACCCAGATGGGGTACCCCTGGTCTGGTTAATAGGGGCACTACCTGGTGTGGTGTCTTTTCCACTGTCTTTGGGGCATACTAGCAAAAGCAGAGGAACTCGTAGGTAAGCCTTTGGGTCCCCGTGAGACTGAAAGATGTCAAGTAATACAGTGATAGCTTGGGACAGAAGTATAAGTGGTGAGATTAGTGAGAAAAAAAATTGATACTGGCTATATTTTGGAGGTAAAACCAATAAAAATTGTGGAGGAATTGAATGTGGAATGTGAAAGAGTCAAATATAACACAAAGGTGTTTGACTCGAGCAAATGAAAATACAGTTTCAATTACTGAGAAGAAAACTATAGGAGTAGCAGCTTATGGTATTATATTTCCATACAATTGGATACTATATAAATGTAAAAACATAAACTTTTTATATGTGTGTTTGCACGCCAAGTCGCTTCAGTTATGTCCGACTCTTTGCAACCCTATGAACTGTAGTCCACCAGGCTCCTCTGTCCATGGAATTCTCTAGGCAAGAATACCAGAGTGGGTTGCCATGCCCTCTTTCAGGGGAATCTTCCTGCCCAGGGATCAAACCTGAGTCTCCTACAGCTCTGCATTGCAGGTAGATTCTTTACCACTAGGCCACCTGGGAAGCCCAAACTTTTTATATACTTATAAGGAAATATTTCAAAATATAGCAAGTGAAAACACAAAGTATATGATACCCAATAAAGTATTTAGGATTTGTATTTAAAATGGGAGATTAAAAAATAGATACTTGCATTGGCATATATGCACATTTAAAAAATTTATATAAAGTCTGCAGGAAGTAAAAAACAAGTAAAACAAGAGTTACCTGTTAGAGGGATAGGATAGAAATTAATTGGGCAGTGACTGGGAGCAAAAGAGAAATATATTCAGTATAGTTTAAAATGTTTGATGTGTGTAAATGTGAATGCATTTTTTTTTTTAGGTTAAAAATAAATGCTTAAAAAGAAATAGGCAGAAATTCTGTTTTAAAAATATGTATATGTATAGCTGACAGGTCCTGATACAATATCTCCATATATATACTCTGTCTCTTGAAGACATAATAATAAAATAAAAAGAAGAAAGTAAGAAGATGGAGGAGGAGAATAAGAAAAGCAATAATAATAATCATAATAGCAATAATTACAACAAAACAATAACATAGTAAAACAAGCTTAATCATAACCTCCAATCACCATTTATTGTCACAGATATTTATTTTTGAGTGATATCCTGTACTAGTCCCATGACACATATATTATTTTCCTGTGTGATCACTAAAGTCACTGCTCAATTAATTTAATAGTCAGTTAATGATTAAAGAGATTTCTTTAAATTTCCCAACTTTTGCCAAAGGTCTCTCTGTGTGTATGGGGCATACCTTTACCTCTTAAGCAGACACTTTTTAACTCCACCTCAGACTTCACTTTCGTTTTGGAAATATTTCCAGGTCAGTTAAAAGGAGAGCTTCTGGGGCCTTTCCCAGGCATGTACACAGCATTTGAGCACACAGCCTGATGCATGATCTTCTAATATTCCAGAAATAAGCTGAAGTTTTTCAAGGCCTCTAGCTGTTAGGTGACTGTTGACCAAAACCATGCACTTTGGCCAGATCCACTTGCCTGTGTTGTCACACAACAGGAGGTCCTCATAAGGAACATGGTGCTACCACTGAAAACTAACTTGGACAATTCAGCAGGGGCCAAAAGAGAGAGGAGATAACCAACCTTGATTCCAGATCAATTCATGCAGGAATCCATTCTGGTTGGGATTCATGTGCCACCAGGAATGACCTTGAGTTAGACTCTGGGACAAGCATGGTAATTAGCCAGAGACAACCAAAAACTAACCCAATTAACATAAAACCTGAGACTTATCCACATGGCAGAGCATTCTCCTGGATTCTCTTACCCTGCTGCTGTCTACCTGGGTATCCCTTTCCAACAAAGTCTCTTATTTTGTCAACATGTGTGTTTCCTTGGACAAGTCATTTCCATATATTAGGTTAGATCCCATTCAGGCTCTGGAAGGGATTCCCCCTTCCAATAATATATTGACATCTTTTTCTCCAGTTTTTCCTATACGTTTTTTGGTAAACTTATTAGTCCCAGCCAATAATGTTGCTTCAGATAGATTAAAATTAAACAATCATCACTCATTTTCCTTGAAAATTGCTTTGTGGATTGACTGCTCATACAAGGTAAAGACTCTATCAGATTAAATCAAGACAGGAGAACAGCTTTTCAGAGACCTGCCAGATAAATCAGATATAATAATCCATGTGTGGGGAGATTTTGGGATATTTCAAACTGATTCTGCTCCCTCCAGTCGCTATTAGATCCGTGGCTTTCACAGCTATATTGTTGTGAGGCTGTTCTGCTAAGACCACCATAGAGTTAAAGGAAGGCAAATGGAGTTAAGACAAGTTAAAACCCTACAAGTCTTGCTGTTCATATCAAGATTCAACCGTTTCTCTTGAATAATAACTTCCTAGATTGTTGCAAAACATTGGTTAATTTTCAGAATTCTGAAAATACTAATTTTGATAGTTTTTGCCAGTGTTCTCATTACTTCTGTGGAGGAGCAGATATTTGGAGGTCCTTATTCTGTCATTCCAGAAGTCAAGTGCTAGCTGCTTTATTTTTTAAAAGCAGTTATCTGTTCAGGGGGCTTCCTGAATGGCTCAGTGGTAAAAAAAAAAAAAAACTCGCCTGAAATGCAGGAGATGCAAGAGACATAAATCGGATCCCTGGGTTGGGAAGATCCCCTAGAGGAGGAAATGGCAACCCACTCCAATATTCTTGCCTGGGAAATACCATGGACAGAGTAGTTTGGCCAGCTACAGTTCATAGGGTTGCAGAGTCAGATATGACTGAGTGACAGCACATCAAGTGTTTTTTCAAATGAAGTGAAATTACTGATTACTTGTTTTTGTCAATAATCAACTTCCAATTAGAATTTAAACTATAGGAAAAGGGGCACTGTCTTGCTTATTCTACTGTTATTAATTGTGAAATATCTGAGATTTAGTCCTATCTGCTATTTAACAAGTTAACTTGTCACAGTTTTGTGGAGGGTTACAGAAGACACAGATTCCTGGTTCAAAAACACTGAACTCTGTTACTGCACAGAAAGAAGCATAAGCTCATGTTCATATCAGTTCCACTTGCCTCTCAAATTCCACAGGAACAATACAGTGTGGGTTAAGTAGATGATGTATATATGGTAAATTTGCATCTCAGATGAGAAACTTCAAGACTAATTTAAGTCTTCTACAATAGGATGCCAGCAAATCTGCCCTTTGCCCCAGAGAGAAACTTTACTTTGATTATACAACAAACCTTCCTTCTGTTCTGGAGGGAAGCACTATCTATCTTCCAAGGCTATTTGCTACACAAACATTCTTGAAGAAATAATCCAGAACAAAAATCTCTCAGTGCCTCCACTAGTAAGACATGTAGAAACACAAGACTCATGGAGAACTATCTTCCAATATCATTCCAGGTCTAAATTAGTATCTAACATTATAGACATGTAATAAAGTGCTGAATAAAGCTTCCAGAAATTTCTACTTTGATCAATAGTATATTCTATTTCCACAGATACATATATATAAATCCATATATATTAATAATTGAAATCTTGTATATAAGGCCAGTTTTGAATAAAAATTGCCTTAGTTTGGGCTACTATAACAAAGTATCATAGATTGAGTGCTTCATTAAAAAAAAGAAATTTATTTCTTACAGCTCTGGAGGCTGGAAGCCCAACACAAGTACCAGCATAATAGGATTCCTGATGAGAACGCTTACCAGTTTGCAGACAGCCAACTTCTCTCTGGGCCCTCACAAGGCAAAAAGATATTTAGCTAGCTCTCTGAACTTTTCTTAGTTCAGTTCAGTCACTCAGTTGTGTCCAACTCTTTGCGACCCCATGGAATGCAGCATGCCAGGCCTCCCTGTCCATCACCAACTCCCAGAGTTTACTCAAACTCATGTCCATGGAGTCAGTGATGCCATCCAGACATCTCATCCTCTGTAGTCCCCTTCTCCTCCCGCCTTCAGTCTTTCCCAGCATCAGTGTCTTTTCAAATGAGTCAGCTCTTCACATCAGGTAGCCAAAGTATTGAAGGTTCAGCTTCAGCATCAGTCCTTCCAATGAATATTCAGGACTGACTTCCTTTAGGATGGACAGATTGGATCTCCTTGCAGCCCAAGGGACTCTCAAGAGTCTTCTCCAATACCACAGTTCAAAAGCATCAATTCTTTGGCACTCAGCTTTCTTTACAGTCCAACTCTCACATCCATACATGACTACTGGAAAAACAGCTTTGACTAGATGGATCTTTGTTGGAAAAGTAATGTCTCTGCCTTTTAATTTGCTGTCTGGGTTGGTCATAGCTTTTCTTCCAAGGAGCAAGCATCTTTTAATTTCATGGCTGCAGTCACCATCTGAAAATAGATGCTAGAGCCCAAGAAAATAAAATCTGACACTGTTGCCACTGTTTCCCCAATTGTTTGCCATGAAGTGATGGGCCCACATGCCATGATCTTAGTTTTCTGAATGCTGAGTTTTAAGCCAACTTTTTCACTCTCCTCTTTAACTTTCATCAAGAGGTTCTTTATTTCTTCTTTGCTTTCTGCCATAAGGGTGGTCTCATCTGCATATCTGAGGTTATTGATATTTCTCCCAGAATCTTGATTATGGCTTGTGCTTCATCCAGTCCAGCATTTCTCATGATGTACTCTGCATATAAGTTAAATAAGCAGGGTGACAACACACAGCCTTGACGTACTCCTTTTCTATTTGGAACCAGTCTGTTGTTCCATGTCCAGTTCTAGCTTGATTCTTGACCTGCATACAGATTTCTCAAGAGGCAGGTCAGGTGGTCTGGTATTCCCATCTCTTTCAGAATTTTCCACAGTTTATTGTGATCCACACAGTCAAAGGTTTTGGCTTAATCAATAAAGTAGAAATAGATGTTTTTCTGCAACTCTCTTGCTTTTTCAATGATACAACGGATGTTGGCAATTTGATCTCTGGTTCCTCTGTCTTTTCTAAATCTAGCTTGAACATCTGGAAGTTCATGGTTCACGTACTGTTGGAGCCTGGCTTGGAAAATTTTGAGCATTTCTTTTCTAGTGTGCAATTGTGCACAATGAGTGCAATTGTGCGGTAGTTTGAGCATTCTTTGGTATTGTCTTTCTTTGGGATTGAAATGAAAACTGACCTTTTCCAGTCCTGTGGGCACTGCTGAGTTTTCCAAATTTGTTGGCATATTGAGTGCAGCACTTTCACAGCATCATCTTTTAGGATTTGAAATAGCTCAACTGGAATTCCATCACCTCTACTAGTTTTGTTCATAGTGATGCTTCCTAAGGCCCACTTAGGAAGTCTGGCTCTAGGTGAGTGATCACACCATCATGATTATCTGGGTCGTGAAGACCCTTTCTGTATAGTTCTTCTGTGTATTCTTTCCACCTCTTCTTAGTATCTTCTGCTTCTGTTAGGTCCATACCATTTCTGTCCTTTATTGAGCCCATCTTTGCATGAAATGTTCTGTTGGTATCTCTAATTTTCTTGACGAGATCTCTAGTCCTTCCCATTCTATTGTTTTCCTTTATTTCTTTGCACTGATCACTGAGGAAGGCTTTCTTATCTCTCCTTGCTATTCTTTGAAATTCTTCATTTAAATGGGTATATCTTTCCTTTTCTCCTTTTTCTTCAGCTTCTCTTCTTTTTACAGTTGGTTGTAAGTCTTTTTGCATTTCTTTTTCTTGGGATGGTATTGATCCTTGTCTCCTGTACAATGTCACAAACTACCATCCATAGTTCTTCAGGCACTCTGTCTATCAGATGTAATCCCTTAAATCTATTTCTGACTTCCACTATATAATCATAAGGGTTTTGATTTAGGTTTTGATTACAGCTTGTGCTTCATCCAGTCCAGCGTTTCTCATGATGTACTCTGCATATAAGTTAAATAAGCAGGGTGAATGGCCTAGTGGTTTTCACTACTTTCTTCAATTTAAGTCTGAATTTGGCAATAAGGAATTCATGATCTGAGCCACAGTCAGCTTCCAGTCTTTTTTTGCTGACTGTATAGAACTTCTCCATTTTGGCTGCAAAGATTTTAGTATTGACCATCTGGCGATGTCCATGTTTCTTATAAGGGCACTAATTCCATTCATAAGGGCTCCATCCCTGTGATCTAATTACCCCTCCCAAAAACCCCACCTCCAAATACATTGAGGATTAGATTTCAGCATATGAATTTGGTTGGATGGGGACATAAGCATTCAGTGTGTAAGGTCTAAGAATAAATAAAAAAAAGGTCTAAGAATAAATATTTGCAGCTTTTTATTATTATGGCTATAATAGAAAAGCAAATGTAAATTTGCAGATTTCTGTTGGCTTCTTCATTTGTAAACAGAATTGAGAAATTTACCTGTTGACCTCTTGAAGGAGTTCAGTCTTCTCTCCTATTCCTTTCTAGCCTTATTCTGTAAAGGAAGAACTGCTATGTTTAATCACAAGAATATTTTTAAATCATACAGCTAAGGTCTTAGTATGCCTGTATTTTACAGACCCCCAACTCCTAGAAAAGTGGTGAAGGAAGGAAGCCTGGAATACAAGTTTTTGTGGGCAACTGAGTAAATATAAAAAAACAACTCACTTGCTGCCTCTTTCTCTCTCTCTCTGTTTCTCTTTGTCTTCATTACATTTTGTCTCTCCCTGTCTCATTTTCCCCACCCACATATACACATATACATAAAAATGCACATACTACTCTTTCACTGCCTTTTCTCATGCTTAGCCCATGTATCAGTCCGGTCACGTTCACTGGCATTCTTTCCTGGGACTTTGAGCCAAGCTCCTACATTAAGTGTAAAATCTCCCTTGGCCTTGCTTTGTCCTTTGAAAGGAATAGCTAATTAAGAACAGAATCTGATTTTTAGAAACTTCAGTTCTGTGCAATACCCAGCATGTACTAGATTTTTTAAGTATAACAACTACAGAAGAGATTGCATTTCATTCTGCAGCAGTGATTTTTTTTCTTGTCCCTCGTGATTTTTTAAACAAATAGAAAATGCTGTAAAAGTTATCTGCATAATTTAATCACATACCAAGCATAGCAGTGTTCTTTCTCTGTCTACATAGTTTTATCTTTGAGAATATTGTGCCATTTTCAGTTACAAATTACTTTGTATAACTGTATTATACTGCCTTTCCTGGGTATGTGTAAAATTCACATAATTTCAGTTGATGTTTATTTTGTTCTATCATTGAAATGGATTCATTTTGTGATATTCTGAGAAATATACTTAATCTGTAAACCATTTATATGTCTCTAGTACAGTTAGCTGTTCTGATGCTTAAATAGTTTGTCTCACTTAGTACTTTTTTATCATAAATGTTTAAATTACTTTAACTCTTATTGGGATTGCTTTTTTTTGTTTGTTTTGAATGGATTTTCCTGCTCAGTATTGCACTCCAGGCCACTTCTAACCTCATTGCTATTATTTCTTCACAATTGCACATAGTTTCCATATTTAACATAAGCCAGTTATCTATCACATATATTCATATGTTTATAGTTAATTTTAAATTAGCTACTTCTTGTCTTAAAAGGGTTAATTACTTTCAGTACTCAAGTTGTCAAAATAATCATTGCATTATATGACAATATTTCTAATATTTCATAGCTGTATTCTTCCTGCCTTTGACCTTTTGTCCAATGATAAATATACTTCAAACTCCTTAACCAAATCTTAAATTATAAGAAAGTGTTAATGATAAAATAAATAATTAAAAACAAAGGGGGAAAAGAGATTTTACACTGACTCTTCTCTTGTGGATTTTTTTTTTTCTTTCTGTTCTTTTAAAGAAAATTAGAATATTCTAACTAGTCATGCTTGCCTTTACTTAGAAAAGCATTTTTTGCACATAATAGAGGAATAGTATTTATTCTTTGCTTTTTGCTAAGATCAAGAATAGTATGGGGGCTTCCCAAGTAGCACAGTGGTAAAGAATCCACCTGCCAATGCAGAAGGCAACAAGAGATGCAGGTTCAATTCCTGGGCCAGGAAGATCCCCTGGAGTAGGCAATGGCAACCTTCTCCAGTATTCTTAGCTGAAAAATTCCAGGGTCAGAGGGGCCTAGTAGGCTACAGTCCACGGGATCACAAAGAGTTGGACACAACTGAGCAACTGAGCACACACACAGAGTTGCTGTTGCTATTCAGCTACTCAGTCGTGTCCAACTCTTTGCAACCCCATGGACCACAGCACACCAGACTTCCCTGTTTTTCATTACCTCCCAGAGTTTGCCCAAACTCATATCCATTGAGTCAGTGATGCCATTCAATCATCTCATCCTCTGTTCACACAGAAGAATAATATTTGGTAATTCTGAATATAATTTCTGATTTCATTAATAATAATCCAATACCACCACAGTCAAAATATTGATAGTCCTCAAAAATTCTAACTATAATATTAAATAATTATAAATAATACATTAATAATTAATAATAGGCCTTTAAAATATTAAAGAGAAAATTGCTTTATTAGTCAAACCAAGTATTGTACTGCATGTACTTTATAACATTTTCAGTAATTTCCCATAAATTCTACACTTGATCTTAGGCAAAAGGCCAAGAAGCGATCCCATAAATTCTATATGATAATTCTTTCCATTTTTCAGGTGAAGAAATTGAGACTCAGACTATGACAGTTGTGATAGCTAAACCAGAAATTAAACCCAAGTCTTTCGATTTCCAGAGCATATGCTCTTTCAATACACCACGCCACAAATTTCGGTCTCAATATGGGCCAAAGTCAAAAGAACACTTGAATAATTGTTTTTTGATGTCAAAGTGTGTTTTGATTGTGTGTGTGTGTGTTTAAAGTACATAGGCAGTTTTCCTTTTCTGTTCAATTGCAATTGTCTTTTTCACCTTTAAAAGTTGCCAAAGATAGCAGAGGTGGAAAACACTGGGAAGGGGACATTGTTTTAAAGTTTCCTCAAATAAAAGCATTATTTGTAGCTTGTGGATAGTGTTTTTGGTGACAGACACTGTGCCTTTTTACTATGCATGGAGTGCTGCTTTTGCTTTGCCTTACCTTCTTTTGCATTTCATCCAGGCCTAAAAGTAGGATAAAGTGGGCAGGGCCCACTCCCATGACTCTTTCCACCTTTACCCAAACCAGTAGATGCTGCAATTTCTTTTCAAAATGTGTTATCAGGTGAGAGATACATTTTAACTTTCCAGATCAAAAGCATGCTAAAAAGAGGCAATCTTCGGGGTGTTTTTACTGAGCATCCAAACCCTTGGAGTTTTTCTGCCACATGCTTTGTGTCTTTCTCCACATTTCCTTGCATTTCAAATTTTCTTCCTAGATCTTTTATAGTTTGTAATCTGTCCCAGGAGCAGATTTAAATGACAGGTCTCATGGAATAATTTTTTAAAGATCTAAAGAGGAAAAGAAGGAATACTTTCCAAAGGAAAAAGGTATTTACTTGGAAAGAGAAATTCTCCAATGGACGTGTCCACCAGTAAAAAGTCCACTTTTTACTATACCTTCAGCTCCACTGGGTAGGCTTACCAGCCACCTTAACTGGTGAAGGGAGATTTTGGGGAAAAGAGAAGGCGCAGAGGAGGATTATCTTAAGATAGAGAAGAAAAAGAAGAAACTTCATGAAAGCAGTGTGGCCTTCCTGTAAAGTATGCAGAGACCTTAACCCAGTAGACATAATACAGATGTTAACAATGGGGACCTTAGGTGGAGCAGCCCTCAGGCACCAAAGTTTCTAGTAGGAAAAATACTCAAAAAGAAGAGAACCTTTTCTTTTGAGAAAAGAAATCTTCTTTTAAAAATGCACTCTCCCCAGAATAAAATATGATTGAAAATGTGATGATCTGATTAAGCCTCTAAGTATGGTAGAAGTACGTGAAGTTTCCTAAAATGCTGAGTATATTCTCATGCCCATCCAAGGTGAATCTGGCAGAGGAAAAGTGGTGCTGGTTATAGTCACTTCATTAATTCTATTCAGAATGTAAAAAGAACCCAAGTCCCTCCAGAATCCTGAGACTATCTGTAGATAAAATAAATTGAAGCAAAACGCCAACAGTTTTTAGAAAGTCCAGGGAAATAATGTTTGACATCAGATTTTCCAACTATAATTAAAAGTATAATTTTAGAGTAATTAAAATGAGTCAAAACTGTGGTCTCAAAATTTTAGAATGTTCCTAAATTCTTGAAGTGATTTGTCTTAGAATGCCAAGAAAAGTCCTTTCTCAAAATACAAATGCTAAAATGGAAATGTGGAATCTTTGTTAAAAACACACATATATTAACAAAGCACATGATAATATGAATTTTAAAGTGTTCAAATAAACCTTAAGATCTTTCATTATACATATGTATGCTGCTGCTACTGCTGCTAAGTCGCTTCAGTCGTGTCCGACTCTGTGCGACCCCATAGACAGCAGCCCAACAGACTCCCCCGTCCCTGGGATTCTCAGGCAACAACATTGGAGTGGGTTGCCATTTCCTTCTCCAATGCATGAAAGTGAAAAGTGAAAGTGAAGTTGCTCAGTCGTGTCTGACTCTTAACGACCCCATGGACTGCAGCCTACCAGGCTCCTCCGTCCATGGGATTTTCCAGGCAAGAGTACTGGAGTGGGGTGCCATTGCCTTCTCCAATACATATGCATAGTCCCCTTTATAAAAAGAGCATTTTGCAGATGATTTCCTATGGTTGTGAAACAGTGTGTTTCAGAGATATGCCTTGAAGTTGTTAGTTGTGACATTACTTCCAAGAGAGGAAGATCATAGTATTCCCAGAAACCGTCTTCCATTCCTCCAGGTCCATTTTATAAGGAAAAAAGCTTAAAGAAAATGTCCATTATCAGAACCATTGTTTGGATGACTTTTTTCACATCTTCCTGACAAAATTCATGAAGTCATGAATATCACAAGCATCATTATGCTTCTGTTCAAGGTGTAATTTCTGACTCACAATCATTGTGTGTGCATGCTCGCTCAGTCACGTCTAACTCTGTGAAACCCCATGGACTATCGTTCTCCAGGCTTCTCTGTCCATGGGACTTTTCCAGGAAAGAATGCTGGAGTGGGTTGTCATTTCCTCCTCCAAGGTATCTTCCCAACCTAGGGGTAGAACCTACATCTCCTGCGTCTCCTGCAATGGCAGGCAGATGCTTTACCACTGAGCCACCTGGGAAGCCATCACTGTTTAGGTTCTATATACTCCAATGTACATAAAAGTCTGCATTAGTCTGGTTGGGCTGTTATAGTGAAATACTATAGCCTGAATGTTTATTTTCTCACAGTTCTGGAGGATGGAAGTCCAAGGTCAAGGTATCGTCAGGATTGGTTTCTGGTGAGAACAGTCTTCCTGGCTTGCTGATGGCAGTCTTCTTGCCACGTATTCACATGGTCTCTTCTGTGAGCAGAGGGAGAAAGATCTCTGGAATTCATTCCTCTCTTTATAAGGATACCATCGTTGCCTGTTGAAGTATTACCCCACCCTTATGATTTCATCTAACTTCAGTTACCTCCCTAAAAGAATTACCTTCTATCCCCTACGGTAAAATTAAGGGTTAGGGCTTCAACATACAATTTTGGAAGAGGGGGCACAAGTCAGTTTATAGCAACATCTTAAAACAGTTTTCTCTGACTTTCAGTCTCTCATTAATACTGTCCCCTTAGTCTAGGAATTTTTCAAATTTCCTTAAATAAAATTTTTAAGATTCTTACCTTATATTCTCCATTTGCTCTCTTTACTTCTTAATTGGCATTTCTTGTAAGTGAAGTCACCTTTCCTCGTGTTGTATTGATTACTCTTCCTCCCAAAACACAGCATCTTCTCCCATGACTCTCCTGAAATGGTTCCGTTTTTGTTGATGAAAGTTTAGTCATCAAATCAGATGGTTTCTTTTCAGTTCCCGTGAGCACTTCTTTTTGGAAACAACTGACTCCATTAAATGGTGCTTCCTTTAAAACTACTTTCCTTAATATCTTAGAGCAAGTTTATGATTTCTATTGGCATACCACCTAGCTTCTTTTTGATCATTCTTTTTTTCCACTTGTTTCTCTACTCATTCCTTGACTCTAGACAGTACATAAAGGTAGCCTTTTTCTCATCTCCTAAATAATCTCTCTCACTCCAGCAGCTTCGTTTGCCATTTACTATGTTATCTGTTTTTTCAACTGCCAGGCACCTTCCTCATGTTCCCAGAATCTTTCGCTCTTTCTTTTGTCATTTCAGCCTTCACTGTGCTCTTTGAGCTCTCACAGGAGAGCTATTTCACACAGGCTTCTCAGTGGAAAATACCAGTAAGTTATTTCTCTGCTAAGTAAGCACTTAGAGATCACGTAGTCCTGAACCATCTTGCAGCCACGTCATCTGGAATATGTGGCCTTCAACCTGAATGCAGAGTTCCAAAGAATAGCAAGAAGAGATAAGAAAGCCTTCTTCAGTGATCAATGCAAAGAAATAGAAGAAAAGAACAGAATGGGAAAGACTAGAGATCACTTCAAGAAAATTAGAGATACCAAAGGAACATTTCATGCAAGGATGGGCTCAATAAAGGACAGAAATGGTATGGACCTAACAGAAGCAGAAGATATTAAGAAGAGGTGGCAAGAACACACGGAAGAACTGTGCAAAAAAGATCTTCATGACCCAGATAATCATAATGATGTGATCACTCATCTAGAGCCAGACATCTTGGAATGTGAAGTCAAGTGGGCCTTAGAAAGCATCACTATGAACAAAGCTAGTGGAGGTGATGGAATTCCAGTTGAGCTGTTTCAAATCCTGAAAGATGATGCTGTGAAAGTGCTGCACTCAATCTGCCAGCAAATTTGGAAAACTCAGCAGTGGCCACAGGACTGGAAAAGGTCAGTTTTCATTCCAATTCCAAAGAAAGGCAATGCCAAAGAATGCTCAAACTACCACACAATTGCACTCATCTCACATGCTAGTAAAGTAATGCTCAAAATCCTCCAAGCCAGGCTTCAGCAATACGTGAACCGTGAACTCCCTGATGTTCAAGCTGGCTTTAGAAAAGGCAGAGGAACCAGAGATCAAATTGCCAACATCCGCTGGATCATGGAAAAAGCAAGAGAGTTCCAGAAAAACATCTACTTCTGCTTTATCGACTATGCCAAAGCCTTTGACTGTGTGGATCACAATAAACTGTGGAAAATTCTGAAAGAGATGGGAATACCAGACCACCTAACCTGCCTCTTGAGAAATCTGTATGCAGGTCAGGAAGCAACAGTTAGGACTGGACATGGAACAACAGACTGGTTCCAAATAGGAAAAGGAGTGCGTCAAGGCTGTATATTGTCACCCTGCTTATTTAACTTATATGCAGAGTACATCATGAGAAACGCTGGACTGGAAGAAACACAAGCTGGAATCAAGATTGCTGGGAGAAATATCAATAACCTCAGATATGCAGATGACACCACCCTTATGGCAGAAAGTGAAGAGGAGCTAAAAGGCCTCTTGATGAAAGTGAAAGAGGAGAGTGAAAAAGTTGGCTTAAAGCTCAACATTCAGAAAACGAAGATCATGGCATCTGGTCCCATCACTTCATGGGAAATAGATGGGGAAACAGTGGAAACAGTGCCAGACTTTATTTTTTTGGGCTCCAAAATCACTGCTGATGGTGACTGCAGCCATGAAATTAGAAGACGCTTACTCCTTGGAAGAAAAGTTATGTCCAACCTAGATAGCATTTTCAAAAGCAGAGACATTACTTTGCCGACTAAGGTCCGTCTAGTCAAGGCTATGGTTTTTCCTGTGGTCATGTATGGATGTGAGAGTTGGACTGTGAAGAAGGCTGATCGCCGAAGAATTGATGCTTTTGAAGTGTGGTGTTGGAGAAGACTCTTGAGAGTCCCTTGGACTGCAAGGAGATCCAACCAGTCCATTCTGAAGGAGATCAACCCTGGGATTTCTTTGGAAGGAATGATGCTAAAGCTGAAACTCCAGTACTTTGGCCACCTCATGCGAAGAGTTGACTCATTGGAAAAGACTCTGATGCTGGGAGGGGTTGGGGGCAGGAGGAGAAGGGGACGACCGAGGATGAGATGGCTGGATGGCATCATGGACTCGATGGACATGAGTCTGAGTGAACTCCGAGAGATGGTGATGAACAGGGAGGCCTGGCGTGCTGTGATTCATGGGGTCGCAAAGAGTCGGACACTACTGAGCGACTGAACTGAACTGAATGTCACTGTAGCAGAGCACCAAACAAAAGGGACACTGGCCCCCAATGATCTAAGCTCAGAAGTGACACCTTTTATTCTGCCGATTTGCCACTGGCCACAACTATTCAAAGAACAACAGTCTAACTACAAAGAAGGATGAAAAAATGCCACTAAGCACATAGGACAGTTGATAAACCCTATCTCGAGGTGACACCATCTCTCATCAAACTCTTATTTCACAGAGAAAACACAGACCATAAAGCAAGAACACCTCTAACTTTTTCTCTTTATGTACAAGGATAATTTTTCTGCATAGTTTATAAATACCTATGTTCACTTCCTCCACGTCTTCCACTTATTTTCCCATCTCATCAGTATCATTAAGGTTTTCCTCTTTAACAACTTTATTTTGACATAAAAATATGTGAAAACTGCCACCTCTCTCCATTTAAAAAGTGCTCTTTCTTGATGCCTAATAATTCTCTAGCTACCTTTTCTCTCTCCCTAATTTCACCATACAATTTATCAAAAGTTGTCTTTATTCTCATGGTATCTATTTTCTTAACTTTATGTACTTGGTGACTCATGCAATTTGGCCATTTTCTTCTTACTTATCTACATGGAGCTGTATTCACCAGTATTTATTTGTGATTAAATTGAATGAATATTGTTTGGTTTTATGTCAACTTTCTGCACTATTTGATTTTGTTAATCGAACTTGTCATCTCAAAAAAATCATTCACTTCAAACACAGCAGTGTCTTAATCTGCTTCTTTTCCCCTCCTGTCTCTGGACTACCTTATCTCTTCTACTGGGCACTCTCACTTTGCCCTTTACCAAGAGATATGTGTTTCTCAAAAGCTCTCCTCTGCCCTTGATAGACGGTCTCATCTGCTCTTGTGATTCCAGCCACCATCGATATCACAAATCTTGATCTAAGCCTTACATATCTCTCTCCTGAATCCCTAACACACCTACATGCTTACTGAAAATCTCTGCCCAAATATACCATGAATACTTATGTGATATTACTGAAGATTAATTTTACCTTCAAAAGTGACTTCTATTCATCTCTGTATATCATTTATACCACTACCATTTGTACAGTTGTCCAAGTGGGAGACTGGGGAGACACTGAAGACTCTGAGCACTATATAATCATCACTCGCCCTCACAATCAAATCAGTAACCAAGTACTGTCTAACCTAAATTCCTAGTATCTCTCAATATTGTCCAATTTGACAACCTTATTGTGACTACTTGGTTCTGTCTCTACATTTCCTCTTATTTATGGAACATAAACAGTTCTGCCTAGTCAAAGGTATGGTTTTCTCAGTAGTCATGTATGGATGTGAAGCTGGACCATAAAGAAGGCTGAATTGATGCTTTTGAACTGTGGTGTTGGAGAAGATTCTTGAGAGTCCCTTGGACTGCAAAGAGATCAAACCAGTAAATCCTAAAGGAAATCAATCCTGAATATTCATTGGAAGAACTAATGCTGAAGCTGAAGCTCCGATATTTCAGCCACCTGATGCAAAGAACTGACACCTTGAAAAAGACCCTGATGCTGGGAAAGACTGAGGGTGGGAGAAGAAGGGGACAACAGAGGATGAGATGGTTAGATGGCATCACCGACTCAGGGACATGAGTCTGAGCAAGCTCTGGGAGATGGTGAAGGATAGGGAAGCGTGGAGCACTGTAGTCCATGGGGTCACAAAGAGTCAGACAAGACTGAGTTACTGAACATACACATAAACAGTTTCTTAACTGAAAGTTATGCCCAATATTTTAACAGAATAAATATTCATTGAGTATTTACAACACTGGTCGGTAAGGACATTGTTCACATGGAGTTTACTATGTAGCAGGTAAAATAAACTGTAAAATATAACTATACTTATCATAGGTAACTGGACATTCAGGTTTTATAAGAACTTATAGAAAGGGAATTTAATTTCTAATGGAATTCATAAAAACCAGAGGTTCAATTTTTATTTTGAACTTTAAATGATGAGAGTTTTACCCAAGTATTGAATGGTTAAAGAATGATACAAATTGATGGTATAAACTGGAAAAAGTTTAGGCATAAGAGAAGACATTTAAAAACATGAAAGTATTGAGTAGCTGAAAATTTATGGAAAGAGATGCTAAATAAGGATAGAGACACCAGATAAGGGTAGGATTAGTCAGGAGCACAGAGCTTGCTTTTTCCCAAAATTAAAGAGAAACTATCAAAGAGCTCTAAGCAGTGTAATGAAATTCAAGTTGCAATGTGGAGAATAAATAAAAGAGGAGAAAGTGAATTGGGATGTTATATCTGAGTAAGAAATGTAAAGGGTAAGACAATGGACATAGAGAAGAATGGGCTATATATATACAGCTTTCCTTCTCCTCTGCTGCGTAGGTATGATAAAGAACATGTCTTCCAATGCAGAAAACATAAGAGATGTGAGTTGAATCCCTGGGTTGGGAAGTTCCCCTGGAAGAGGGCATGACAAACAACTCCAGTATTCTTACCTGGGGAATCTCATGGACAAAGGAGACTGGCAACGGTCTATGGTTCTAGGGTCACAAAGAATCAGACATGACTGAAGCGACTTAGCACATAAATATCGTATAAATATGATAAGTCCTGGGACTGTTCCAATCAGAGTTCAGGGAGGGGAGAAGAGTAAAGAATAACTCACAGCTTCTTGCTTGGTCAGTTGAGGTTAAAACTGTTTGCAATAAAAAAGAATCAGCTTTGTGTTGTTGTTCTGTCTCCCAGTTGTGTCTGACTCTTTGTGGCTCCATGGACTGCAGCATGCCAGGTCTCCTGTCCCTCCACATCTCTAGATTTCCCAAGTTCATGTCCATTGCATCGGTGATGCCATCCAGCCATCCCATCCTCTAATGCCCTCTTCTCCTTCTGCCCTCAATCTTTCCCAGCATCAGGGACTTTTCCAATGAGTCAGCCATTTGCATCAGATGATCAAAATACTGGAGTCTCAGTTTCAACATCAGTTCTTCCAATCTCATTGGAAGGGTTGATTTTCCATAAAATTAACTGGTTTGATCTCCTTGCTCTCCAAGGGACTCTCAGAAGTCTTCTCCAGCACCATAGTTTGAAGGCATAAATTCTTCAGCACTCTACCTTCTTTATGGTCCAGTTCTCACAATCATACTTGACCACTGGGAAAACCATAGCCTTGACTATACAGACCTTTGTCGGCAGGATAATGTCTCTGCTTTTCAACACATTGTCTAGGTTTGTCATCGCTTTCCTGCCAAGAAGCAATTGTCTTCTAATTTCATGGCTTCAGTCACCATCCACAGTGATTTTAGAGCCCAAGAAGAGGAAATCTGTCACTACTTCCACATTTTCCCCTTGCTATTGGCCATGAAGTAATGGCGCCAGATGCCATGATCTTAGTTTTTTTAATATTTAGTTTTAAGCTAGCTCTTTCACTCTCCTCTTCCACTCTCATCAAGAGGCTCTTTAGTTCCTCTTCACTTTCTGCTGTTAGAGTGGCATCATTCTCATATCTGGGGTTGTTGTTTCTCCTGCTTATCTGGATTCCAGCTTGTAACTCATCCAGCCCTGTTTCTTATGATGTACTCAGCATATAGGTTAAACAAATAGGGTGACAGCAGATAGCCCTGTCGTACTCCTTTCTCAACACTGAACTAATCAGTTTTCCATACAGAATTCTAACTGTTGCTTCTTGACCCGCATACAGGTTTCTCAGGAGACAGGTAAGATGGTCTGGTATTCCCATCTCTTTAAGAGCTTTCCACAGTTTATTATGATCCACACAGTCAGAGGCTTTGGCACAGCTGATGAAAGAGAGGTAGATGTTTTTCTGGAATCCCCTAGCTTTTTCTATGACCCAGCGATTGTTGGCAATTTGATCTCAGTTCTACTTCCTTTTCTATACCCAGCTTGGACATCTGGAAGTTCTTGTTTCACATAATGCTGAAGCCTAGCATGCAAGATTTTAAGCATCACCTTACTTGCGTGGGAGATGAGTGCCATTGTCCAATGGTTAGGATGTTCTTTGGTACTACCCTTATTGGGAATTGGGATGAGGACCTTTTCCAGTCCTGTGGCCACTGCTGGGTCTTCCAGATTTGCTGACATATTGAATGCAACACCTTGATGGCATCATCCTTTAGGGCTTTTAATAGTTCTACTGGAATTCTGTCCCATCCACTAGGTTTATTGACAGCAGTACTTCCTAAGGCCCACTTGACTTTGCTCTCCAGAATGTCTGGCTCTGGATGGCTGACCACACCATCGTAGTAATCTGGTTCATTAAAGTCTTTTTTGCACAGTTCTTCTGTCTGTTATTTCCATCTCTTCTTGATCTCTTCAGTGTCTACTAGGTTTCTACTGTTGCTTAGCACACATATGTATTTATAGTATGATTATGACAAGTCTTGGGGACTGTTCCAATCAGAGTTCAGGGAAGGGAGAAGAGTAAAGAATGACTCTCAGGTTCTTGCTTGGTTGCTGCTGCTGCTGCTGCTAAGTCGCTTCAGTCGTGTCCGACTCTGTGCGACCCCATAGACGGCAGCCCACCAGGCTCCCCCGTCCCTGGGATTCTCCAGGCAAGAACACTGGAGTGGGTTCTTGCTTGGTTAACTGGGGTTAAAACTGTTCGCAACAAAAAAGAATCAGCTTAAGTCATTTAATTATTTTAAGTGTATTCTGCATCCTATAAAAATAAGTTTGAAAGATTAAGAAAATTGTGTCTCCTTAGGTTTTGCATATCTTTTGTTATATCATGCAAATTCCCTGCTTTTTTTGTATAAAAGTAGCATCAACATATATACACTATCTTGTGTAAAATGGATAGTTAGTGAGATGTGGCTGTATAACACAGGGAGCCCAGCCTGTTGTTCTGTGATGACCTAGAGAGGTGGAATGGGAGAAAAGAGGTGATATGTGTATAATTATGGCTGATTCATATCATTGTATGGCAGAAGCCAAAACAACATTGTAAAAATTAAAAAAAAAAAAAAGTTTTTAAAGAAAGGTTATGAAAAAATAAGAAAGAAATGAGAGAAAATAAGATCTTATGAAAAATTGTGAATAATCTTTATCTGTTTTTGTGCTTATTACAAATTCCTGTTGTTTATCTCTTTATATGTTGATACATATTCTGAAATATCTTATCATTCCAGCTGAGTCAACCTGTGAGGATTAAGTTTAACTAATAACTCAGACAAGCCTAAAATTGGTTCATCTACAGGAATGACCACCATATTAGAGCATTCATTTTAGTCTCAAACTTAGAGAAAACTTCCTATTTATTCCCATTATGTCAAAATATCAGTGACACTTTAAAACGCATCATATGGAGTTTGAATACTTGAAGTACCTGCTCCTATTTAGGGCACTTTAAATAGGAAAAATAAATAGAAGAAAAGTTAAGACAAAACTTCCCCAGCATAAAATGGATCACATATTTTTACCATATGCCTTTACTTAGGAAAAACACATGTTAAAGAATTTTAGCAGTATCCAACTTTGGAAACAAAATGCAAAAATTTTTACCAGTAAATCCATGCTCAGTACAGCTCCCTTTTAGTATTCTTTTAAGCCTTACACAACAACCTCTATTTTTAAAATATTTATAAATAACCCATTTTGTAAGAAAATACCTATCTTATGTCATAAGGAACATGACACTTTATATTTTTATTCCTACCTTTCGTACGTTATTTTCTACCATTTTATAATTTGTATTCTGTGTTCTGTGGCAACCTACTCCAGTATTCTTGCCTGAAAAATCCCACGTACAGAAGAATTTGGCGGGCCATGGTGTTTAGTGTCACAAAGTCAGACACACATCCTATGTTCTTGGGCTTCCCAGGTGGAGCTAGTGATAAAGAGCCTGTCTGCCAATTCAGGAGACATAAATTACGCAGGTTCAATCCTTGGGTGAAGAAGATCCCTGGGAGAAGGAAATGGCAACTCGCTTCAGTGTTCTTGCCTGGGAAATCCCATGGACAGAAGAGCCTGACTGGCGTTCAGTCCATGGAATCGCAAAACAGTCGGACACAACTTAGCAACTGAACAACAAACCCTGTGCTCTAGTCAAAGAAAACCCATCCACAATCCTTTAAATATGCTGTGTTTGTTCATTTGTCCAGGATGTTCCCTCTGCCTGGTATGTCCCTGACCTTCTCTACCTGGATAATTCCTCCACACATTCAAAACCTAATTCCAAGACTCCTCATTCCTGACATTCTTGTCAATATCTCCAAGCAGGGTTATTTACTCCAAGTTCTGTTTTACTTTTTTTTATGATCTACTTATTTAATAGCCTTTTCTTATTCAATTTTAATGAGTTGTTTATGAATCTGTCACACTCTTTTTTGAGTTCCTCTGGACTTTATTTTTTCTTTTATCTCTGGCCCATAAACACAGTGCCTGCTCCATTATAGGTACTCAACAAGTGTTGGCTGAGTGAATAAAGATACCTTTTAGCTCCAATATTTTATGAAATTTCATTTAAAATGACATCAAATTACCCTTTCTTTCCTAACTTAATTTCTAGTACTATACAGTACTAGAAACTCCAAAACATCATCAGTGGCATACAGAATCCATTTTCTCACTAGACTTCATGCACATAGTCAACTCCCTTATAATTTTATCTAGCATACAACTGCCAGACGTGTTTTTTTAAAAAAGGAAAGAAAAATAAGATGTATCAACTCCTCACTTATTGAAAAACTTCCAGATTTCCATTCCTATTGTATCAGATTTAATCTTTTCTACTTATTTTTCAAATACCCTCTTTCTTAAACTGTTCAGAATCACCTTTCCACCTTTGGCCTTTATTTTCAATTGCATTCATAGTTATCTGCATTCACCCATAGAACCTAATCATATTTCAGTTTCTTATGCTAGTTTTCCCCTCATAGAAGTCAAAGAGGCAAAGAATATTGTGATAAAAATATTTTAAAAAATAGAAAGGTGTTAGGACTTATTTCTGTTGGTCTGGGGAAATTACTACCTGAATTGAAATAATTCTGGCAACTGAAGAACTCAGACCAGTCAGCTTTGTTTACTTCAGACTCAAATCAATGTATTGTCTTTACCTGAGCGCTGGTTACATTTAGAGAAAAGTCTTATAAATACAGTGAATGAACAAGGCCACTATCTGAGATGTGTCTGAGTCTTTACTATAGCACCTGGGGGAATGGTGAGCATTGGTCAATATTTCCTGATTGATGACTCAATAGCTCTGGTTAAGCCACATCATTAGAAGTCAAGCTTTTTTAACAAGCTTCTCAGAGTTTTCATCTCAAAGAAGAAACTAAAGAAAACCAGATTGCAGGAATGTCAAACTGTAAAATGTTCTGGTTGTCAAATTTAAACAGGGAGATCCTGTGCAATGAGAGGCCGGCTGGTGCCAATTTCACATTTTGTTCTCTGGTTTCTGGGTGAAGCTGCTCTGCCAGGGAACTGACAGGTCGAGAGCACTCCAGCTTCTACAGACACACCAGAACATTCTATGTTCATACTGTTCCTGCCTTACCTAGGGGAAGGACTATATTCACAATGAAGAGTTATGATTAATCACCAGTAGAGATTCTTTCGCTTTCTGGATGCCCATGTTAGAACCTGGCTGAGTCAAAATTCCCCTAACATAGATCACGGAGCAAAATGAGAACACTATCACCTAATATGACCAAAGAAGATTAAGGGTATGGGGCCCAACTGACCCCAGGAGACACCTCTAATTCGGACTGTGATCAAGGAGCTTTACAGCACATAAGGGATTCAAAAAGCATATTAATCCACCTCCAGCAATACTGCCAATTTACAAGAATGATTAACCTTCTCTCCCACTTGATTCAACCTGGCATACGTATTACACCACTCCAAATGCTAGCAGACTCTGTGCTTACGGCTCCCATTATGTAGCACAGCACTTAGTATCTGTGAAAACTTTCTTTAAGAAGTAATTACTTTTGAGACCTTAAACATTTCACATGGGAAAGGAAAAAAAGAAAGAAAGTACAAGTAAAGGGAACTAGGGAAAAATAAGAAAATACTCCCAAGTAGAAGCACATTGATTCCAAAAGGAATTTAAAGGTGATTTAAATGATACTAAATGAGCATTTGCTCTGTTTCTGCTTTAAATAGAGCATCCTGTTCTATTCAGTAGGTGTTGTACTAGTTTATTATCTAATGTCTGTTAAAAAACCTCTTGAAGAGATTCATTCTGATATTCTAAGCACCTCGCTGGGTGCACAGCACAAGCCGGTCGGAGTCATGGGTGTGATGGACGCTGCAAAGGCTCTTGAATTCATCTCTTACTTCTGGTCTCTGAGACTCAGTCAGTCTTCTCTTCCATGTAGTGTTCATGAAACTTGGTGGACATAGAACCCTAGGGACACAGAAGGTACTCAAGTGTAGATTCTTATCAAGCGGGTATTTACTTTGTGTTGTTCAGTCGCTCAGTTGTGTCTGACTCTTTTGTGACCCCATGGACTGCAGCCAGCCAGGATCCTCTGTCCACAGGGGTTCCCAGGTAAGAATACTGGAGTGGGTTGCCATTTTCTTCTCCAGGGATCTTTCCAACTCAGGGATGGAATTCACATCTCTTTATGTCTCCTGCATTGGCAAGTGGATTCTTTACCATTGTACTACCTGGAAGGCCAGACATTTACTGCTAACATGCAAGTATCTTCCGTTAGGAAAACAAATATATTTTATTTGCAATGACACTTTCTTGTAAATTCTGTACTTCTAAAGAAGAATATTTGGGGTACAAGTTATGTTTGCCTCCCTGTGTTACTTTTATTGACAATACTCATGTAGGGGTGCTTCTATCTCAAGCAGTTACCTCCATGTGATTTGCATTTCAGACCTTCCTAAAAGTATGTTTTCATTCTCTTCCCTTCCACCCCATCCCTATTCTACTTACAATGCTATGATCCTCTGTTAAAATGCAAAGAACCCTGGAAAAAAGAAGAAGCAGCAAGAAGTTTGTCATTGCCAGCTCTGGTATGAATGTATCAGAGGCTAAATTATAACTAATGAAGCCAGAACTGGAATCCATATCTGTCTGACTTCAGAAATCAGAAGTGTAGTGGCTACAATCTGATGAATTAGAACTCAGATCAAAGCCTAGAGTGGAAAAGAGTCTTCCACTCTAAAGGGGAAAGTAAACAAAAGGCACCATTTAATTGTGTAATAATTAGTAAGTGAATGATGATGGTGTTTTTACAGAACAGAAGATAAGATAGGGTTCAAATAAAACAGTTCAAAAGTGAAAGTCGCTCAGTCATGTCTGACTCTTTGCAACGCATGGACTGTAGCCCCCCAGGCTCTTCTGTCCATGGAATTCTCCAGGCCAGCATACTGGAGTGGGTAGCCGTTCCCTTCAGGTATCCCACTTTGCAGGTGGATTCTCTATTAAAACTCTGAGCCACCAGTTCAAAGTGACACAGAACATAATTCAATCCACTTGAGCTACAACCCATCCTAAACCACACCATACATACTGATTTACATTACACTGACATTAGAAGATCTGGTTTGAATGAAGTTTTATTTCAAGGACGAAGTTTCCCCAAAGAAGCGGTGAGCTCTTATCTCAAGAAATACCAAGTGATCAAGAAGCCAGGGATAGATTTGTTTGGCAAAAGAGAAGCACCAATCAGAAAGAGAAGTGACCAAAAATTACTTAACAAAACAGCTTCAGAAGTAGATTTTTAAATCTGCTTTTAGATTAATTAATTACTAGAAAAATCTTATTAAGTTTATTCAGAGGAAATCTGCGCAAGCCTCTGAAACCAAGAGGTTTTTATCACAAATGATAAGGTCACTAGACACTTATTCAAGAGTTAGTATTTCCTCAAATGGCTACCATGTAGTCACTTCTGACTAATACATTACCAAGAAGTAACAATGTGTCTTTAGGAAGCTAGTGTGAAGGAAAAACATCTTACAATGAAAATTTTTGCAGGTAATTCTTTGATCCCGTAGTATGTTAATTTCTCAAAGTTGGGACTGGATCCTACCTCTAGGAAATGCTCCTTGAAACATTACATTGAAAATCTCCTCTTTATTGCTTTTTGTAAACACTGCATATGTTATTAGAATGCCAATAAAAAGCATGGTCCATGAAATTATCTTTCCAGTCATGAAATTGTGGAGAATAAAACTGGCATTTGTATTGTATTTCTGCAAAGAGAGGAAGTTCTTTCCCACAAAGACTTCCCTCAATGTTAACTCTGGAAAGAAGTATTTGTAGTTGTCTCCCCAATTCAGTACTCTTGCCTGGAAAATCCCATGGAAGGAGGAGCCTGGAAGGCTGCAGTCCATGAGGTCACTGAGGGTCAGACATGACTGAGTGACTTCACTTTCACTTTTCACTTTCATGCACTGGAGAAGGAAATGGCAACCTACTCCAGTGTTCTTGCCTGGAGAATCCCAGGGACGGAGGAGCCTGGTGGGCTGCCGTCTCTGGGGTCGCACAGAGTCTGACATGACTGAAGTGACTTAGCAGCAGCAGCATGCCTTAGTGGTAACAGACTTACACTTTTCCTCCTGTTTCTATTGTGGCAAACAGGGCACACTTTGGACAGAGAATTTGTGCAGTGGTGGGGAAAAAAAGAAAGTAAAAGTACCCTCATTAACACTGTCCTTTAACAAGCTCAGCTAATGGGCTTAAGGCATTCTAAACAGCAGCAGTTTAAAAATAACTTTAAATTTCATACATTTCTTCCAGTCAGATGAAAAGCTAAGGTATGTGAACCTTAATTTTATGGTTTGGGCAGATACAGAGTTAGATTACTCCCTGTCAAAGCAGAAATCAACCGCTTACAGGGAATAAGTGCTAATTAAGAAAAACATGCTGCTGCTGCTGCTAAGTCACTTCAGTCGTGTCCGACTCTGTGTGACCCCATGGACAGCAGCCCACCAGGCTCCCCCATCCTTGGGATTCTCTAGGCAAGAACACTGGAGTGGGTTGCCATTTCCTTCTCCAATAAGAAAAACATAGTATTACATTAAACAGATCTGTTTCTTTCCTGTGCACTTTGGGTGCATAAGCTCTAACCACAGTCTCCAGAGTGACCCTCAGTGTTCCCTAATGATGCCAGTGTGGGGTTCTGTCCAGTTAGTGTGCTACCGAGAAAGTCAGAATGGTGAAGGTTCCACAAAGGAGATGGGCTAGGGAGGCAAATGCAATCAGAGAATATTATCTCTCTCATGTGTCTGTTACAAAACAGTATCCTCTGATGAGGCTTCTATCCCTTCTTGTTTTTTATGCATATGTATAAATTTGTATGTATAAGTTTTTCAGGGCTTCTCTAATGGCTTGGAGGTAAAGAGTCCACCTGCACTGCAAGAGATGAGGGTTCAATCCCTGGGCTGGGAAGAACTGCTGGAGAAGGAAATGGCCACCCACTTCAGTATTCTTGCCTGGAAAATCCTGTGGACAGAGAGGCCTGGCAGGCTACAGTCCATGGGATCCCAAAAGAGTCCAACACAACCTAGTGACAAAACAACAACAACAACAAATTTTACAAGTATCTAATAAGAGAAAACTGAAAATGCCCCGAAAACAATCAAACTGCTTCAACAGAGAAAGGTCTCTCTTTTCCAGATGAAGGGATATAGAGTTAATACCAGGGAATATCCATCTGCTGAAATAACTGAAACAGATGCTTCCAAAATTTACTTGGGGTCCCACTGATCAGGCAATAAGTAATTTTAATTATTATTTCTAAGATTATAGTAGATAAAAAGTTCTCAGGAGTATGCTAAACAGTTTTAACACTTGATTATATTTGGCATACCGTTTTCCTCCTCCCAGGTGGTGCTGTTGCTAAAGAGCCCATTAGCCAATGCAGGAGATGTAAGAGACACGGGATCAATCCCTAGGTCAGGAAGATCCCCTGGAGGTGGGCACGGCAACCCACTCCAGTATTTTTACCTGGAGAATCCCCGGGACTGAGGAGCCTGGTGGGCTACAGTTCATGGTGTTGCAAAGACTGAAGTGACGGAAGTGACTTATCATGTGCTCACATTCTCCCAGGCTCCAACCAACAGTAGCAGTAACAGATATCCAGATCTTAAAAGGATAGAACTATAATGGCACATTGAATATGGAAGGGAAGAACCAGCAATGGTTACCATATACATATATATAGTGGCTCAGACGGTAAAGCGTCTGTCTACAATGCAGTAGACCCGGGTTTGATCCCTGGGTTGGGAAGCTCCCCTGGAGAAGAAAATGGCAATCCACTCCAAGACTATTGCCTGGAAAATCCCATGGACAGAGGAGCCTGGTAGGCTACAATCCAAGGGGTCACAAAGAGTTGGACATGACTGAGCGACTTCACCATACTATATACATATACTCATAAAGCAAATCAGCATCAAACTAACGAATAGGCTTTCCCCAAAATAAGCAGACAGCAAATACTTGCTCCTCTTAGTGAACTCTAGAAACAGCTTTGAAATTATCAGTAACCACTACTTCTGAAGCAAACAATAGTTTCATAATTATTAGTTTACTTATATTAGATTAATTTAGAGTTTATTTAATGCAGTTGCTCACAAATTTTATGCAACTTTATAGTGTTCTGTGTCTGTTTAAATGACATGCTTTCCTAAGCTCAAAATCAGTGTTTTAATTTCAACTAAGAAATTACTGGGGGTATCTGGTAAGCTTGATAGGAAACCTGAGATATCAGTAATTTGCTGGTTAGGATTTCAAGTGGCTCACTCCATTAACCTTCACCAGGAACAATATTGGTGGACAGAGCCACAGGGAATGCCCATTCATCACATTCACCCAGGAAATGTGAGTGAGAATCAGAGGGCAGTGGGACAGGGACCTCTATGCTCACATTCCACTACCAAGAAATGGCCTCAGTCAGGCCTTGTCACAGAAGAAAATAACCCTTTAGGAATCAGATGGAATTCTATTTTCAGTTTTAGAGGAGGGAGGATATTATTAATATTTAAACGTTGATGAAGTGTGATTCTTAACGCCTCTTTGTTACTGGGTTTATATATAGGATTTCACTTGGTAAGCGATTCAACAGATTTTACAGAGGAAATGTTTTTCAATGGCATTTTTGTGGCACAGTAGATAGAAGTGAGGTCAATATTTCTCTTGAAAAAATAAACTAAAAAAGTTATAGAAAGCCATTATTCATTCTAAAAATATGCTGAGTCAAAGGAACATGAAAATTGAAGGGCTAGAAAAAGAGGGCTAGACTTCCCTCATGGTCAATTGGAAATTTCTTCTGGTGTCAGAACATGGCTGTGTAACAACTTTTACACAGTAGATTTTCAAAAAATACAAGAATATTCAGATTTTAGTAGCCCCTGATTACTGCCTTTGCTCCCATGCTAAATCCCCTCCTCCACACACTTTTTTTTTTTTTTAACAATTTGTCCTCAGGAGTATTTTCCTTTACACAATTATTGCAGTAGTTTGTTAGTCTATTGGCCTAAACTTTGGCCTAAAGACATTTTTACCTGGAAAAAAAAAAAAATAATTCCACTTTCAGCTAATAAGCCACAGTTTCCTTATTTTCTAAATTCCCTATCTGTAATGAAGACTGTGTCTAGAGTACAAGACTGTCATAACCAGGAGGAAGCTAGTACAGAAAGGCATTGCCCAATCTTATCAATATGTTAAAGTGGGGAGTCATGGACACCTTGAAGACTGGAAAAGGAGACTGAACCAATGTAATGATTATTGTAAGGATGAGGATAGTGGTTCCTATCATTTTATTTTAAATATGAATGGCAGAACATTCTGGGGAGATGATGCTGGCTACAGAGATTTTTATCTCTGAATATCCCACCCCTCCCATAAATAGGCACAACCCCGCCAAAGAAAAGAAAGAAAAGCATCTATGATAGCAAGATCAAAAATCCACAGATAACATCTACAACAAGGTGTCCATGTGAACTGCAACATACAACCAGAGAGGAACAAATCAACAGGAAAAAGACGTACATGTGTGTATCACAAAGTGTGGGAGAAAGTCGAGGGAAGAAAAGGTGATTTTATCTTTCAGGAGAGCCAGAGAGTCCTGTGATTCAAGAACTCAAAGATTTAAAGACACTGAGAACAGCAGCAGAAGCTGTGAACCTGGGAATGAACATTGCAGGCACCACTTTTCAAGTGAGAGCAAGCACTTCGAAATATTCTGAGAGGGCCTTGCACTCTGGGATCAAAGAAACATTGACACCTATCAAACCAAAAGACCCTTCCAGAACAAATCCCCATACTCAACAAGGACAGGAAAGAGGAGGCCTGGATAAAAGGGAATAGGAGGGCAGAGGAGGAAGATTTTAGAAATTATTAGGGTCGCTTTTTAAAGTATGTCATGAAAACAATAGAAGATACTGAACCTTGGAGTTTTTAAGCTAAAAATTATATTCTGATCTATGCCTCCTTCCTAAAGTGGAAACATTTCATTTAGAAATAAGCAACCAAAGAGTATTCCATTTATTTCCCATAGAAAATTAGTAAGAAAAAAAAAAATGAGAAGAAAGGTCCAGCAAATCCTGAAAGCATGACAAAAATATATGTCCAAAGAGCAAATAAAATCTTCTGCCTGATATTGCAAAAAAAAAGAAAGAAAGAAAGAAATTTTAAGAAGGATAGAGACTGTGTTTTTATTTTAAAAAATATATAAAAGGCAGTTAGAAAAACTAAGAAATGAAGTGGTTGGAAAATAGGAAGATTTCAAAAGGTGAAAGAATTCGGTGAGTAAATTCTTAAAAAAAAAAAAAAAAAGTCCTGACTTGAAAGAAGGTTAAACTAGAAGGAACACAAGTTTGAATAAACACAGTGAATAATGTCTCCTTGGAGAAATGCTGATTTCAAGTCCAGCAGGAAGAATGAACAAGATGTTCCTGCTATATCTTGTCATACAAGAGAGCTGGGAAGATTATCAAAGACTACTGTGGATGTGTCGGAAGGACTCAAGAGCCAACTTGAACAGGATCCATGAACCAAAGAGGGGACAATCCGTGCATTGATATTTATAACAACCTTAGTGAAAACAACAAAGAAAAAAAAAATGCCTAATTGGTCCTCCTTGGAAGCTTCTCTGGACTCAATCTCTCTCTCTTTTTCCTTTTTTTTATAAAACTTCTCATAAAATAAAAGAATCTATTCTGTCTTTCCTAATTAAACTGTAACTCAGGGAAATCAAATAGTTGATGAAATAATGTTCTATCTAGTAAATGAATACTAATAATCTAATTAGTAGAATATCACAGTGGGTACTGTAATAAGTTAATGGATCTATGCATTGGTCGTTAATGGTTGCAACATCACAGTAAGACAAACACTTTTTAATTCCTTTTGGAATTAATCAATATTATGTACAAAGTAAAATTCCCAAAAAAATCAAACCTGAATTTGGTCAATGCTCTAAATCTACCTACCAACTGTCAGTAAATAACATGGGCCAAAAGAGCATCATGGATACATAAGCATGAAGGGGATGCAATTGACATAAGCCACACAGTTGGAAATCTTACTGGATTAATTCCTTGAATTCAATGACAAGTGCTTGAAAGAAATATGAGCAAACTGAGTTCTTTTAAACCTATAGTTGGGCTTACCTGGCGACTCAGTGGTAAAGAATCTGCCTGCTAATGCAGGAGAGCAGGAGACACCTATTTGAGCCCTGGGTCAGAAAGGTCCACCGGAGGAGGGAATGGCAACTCACTCCCATATTCTTGCCTGGAGAATTCCATGGTCAGAGGAGCCTGGCAAACTAAGAGTCAGACACGACCGAGTAACTAACACTTTCAGGTTATTATATATGTAATTATATGTGTAGAACACAAACTCCTCTAAGAGCAGTGACTAGTCTCATCAACATCAAATTGACCCCAATATCAGTGCTTTCAAAATGTGTGATGCCTAGAATATGTTTGACAGTAAAAAGTTATACACAACTCTATTCTAACTAAATAGTAATTTGAAAGTGTTAGACGTTCAGTCGGGTCCAATTCTTTGCAATCCCCAGCCAGGCTTCTCTGTCCATGGGATTCTCTAGCAAGTATACTGGAGTGGGTTGCCATTCCCTCCTTCAGGGGTCTTCCTGACCCAGGAATTGAACCTGGGTGTCACCAGTTGCAGGCAAGTTTTTCACTGTCTGAGACACCAGGGAAGCCCCCAGATAATAATGATATTACTACTACTAATAATAATAATAATAATATGAAATAGAGTATAAATGGGAGAATAAAGATGACACTGGAAATCCCAGACTATAAAATAAACTATCTCAAAGCCACTGGCCAACCCATTGACTGCATAGTTGCTTGTGAATTGTTCACCATTTAAATGCATAATTGAGAGAAGTTCTAAAATTAATTGTATCAAAACATACAATTTTTATACCTATAATTTTTGAGATAAGCTAACCTGTAAAGTAGAAATAGATTTGATAGAAAGTATTCATTCAGATTCCTAGAGGATCCATTCTCTATATTTCCCTATGAAACAATCAATTATAACTATAATAATCTGTCAAGTATTCACCAATCTCTCCTTCCTTTATTTTCCAAGGTTTGGTATCACTACAAAGTCAAATCCTTTTTCAGAATATAGCAATTTCAAAACCCCTCATCAATGTTATTCACTAGGATAAAATAATAAAATTAGAAAACCACTGGTTATGAGCTAAGAAATGATCCTTCAGTGTCACTCAAGGTGGGCCTGAATTCAGATGAGTTGAATTTGAATTCCAGAGTGGACAATTAAATCACAGCTCATCTTCTCTTTTTAAAACTATTAGAAATAAACCTGTTGCCTAACCTTTAAGATTCTGCAAAGAGATCATATTTAGATTTTTTTGTCTCTTTCAACTTCCCTAGCCCCTTTCTACTTTCAGTATAGTGATTCCCAGATAAGTACAGTGAGCTCAACAGATGTTAGTCAATGGGTACAAACTTTCTAGTTAAAAGACAAATCCTGGGAACCTAATGTACAGCATGATGACTATAGTTAACAGCATTCTATTGTGTACTTGAAAGTTGCTGAGAGAGTGGATCTTACATGTTCTCACCGTGCACACACAAAAAAGGTAATTAATTGTGTGAGGTGATGGATGTGTTAACTAACCTTATTATAGTAACCATTATGCAATATATACTTGTATCAAATTATAATGTTGTATCCCCTGGAGAAGGAATGGTTACTTACTCCAGTATTCTTGCCTGGAGAATACTATGGACAGAGGAGCCTGGTGGGCCACCACCCATAAGATCTCAAAGAGTCAGACACGACAAAGAGTTGGACACAACTGAGCAACTAATACCACTGCTACTACTACACCTTAAACTTACACTGTATTACATGTCAATTACATCTCAATAAAGCTAAAAAGGGAAAAAAGGACTCAAATGGAGCAGGGTGCGGCTGGTGGAGAAAAGCCACTGCCTTGAGCAGCGCTGAGGTGGGCTGAGAGTCATGGACCTATGTTAGCATTGCTGTGGAGGAGCTGTTCCCACATGAGAGGAGGGGGCGGGGACAGCGCAGCTGTGATTCTTGTTGCAAATCCTAGACAGCCTCAGGCAACTTTTCAAAGTTAGGTGATGAAAACCAATAAATGAGATTATATGAACGAATTACATAAATGCCTTTATTCTACTTACAGTGCTTTGGCAACTTCTTCCATCTAAACCCTGTGGTTCTCAAATCAGGAACTTTAATATGCATCAGAAGTTTCCAAATTTTTCATCATTAACCCCCGACACCAAAAGAAAAGTTGAAATTTTATGACCCCTAGTAAATAAAATATCTTTTGTGTTTTTAGTATTTACCAAGAGAATATTTAATGATTATCTACCATGTGCCAGGAGAAAAGAAAAATAAGACACAGATTTTAAATATAGACTTTGTTCCAGTGTTATTCTTCCTTTTGACTTCAGTATAAGGCCTATTGGGCTATTTGGTGTCCCTGTGAGGGGATAAGCAAATGCTTACAGTGGGGATAAACAATCCTAGAATTGCTCAATAACTTTGTATTTTAATTTAAGAAAAAACTAAAAGACCTTCCTGTCCCAAAGTATCTCTGCTCTGTGGAGCCTGGAGATGCCCTGCAATTGACTCAAGATAATGTTTATTTGTTTAAACAGTTAAATGAGTAGTTTCTATTTAACAGGCGAGCGCAGATCTTCACAACAGTACCTACTCCATGACAGAGCTAAGAGAAAAACCCTTAGGGAAAGAAAAACAATGGGCAAAACGTCAAGGTTCCATGGGATATTGATAGGATTGTAAAACTTACAGAGGTACCTAGAAACCCTGGGTATTTAGTAATAATATCAACAAAGGATGATGGAAAATAAGACAATACTCAGGTCAGAGGTTGCATTAAGTAGATCAAGTGGTCCTTTACATGCTTTTCCCTTCTCATATGCCTCTGCTTTTTCCTGTCCAGAGTCTGTTCTGTATCCTCAGTAGGCCTACACATACACATACACACACACACACACACACACACACACAGACGTGTGTGTGCAGCACACATACACACATACATGAATTCATGTACACATATATAAAGTCTGCTCAAAGTTAGCTTTTAATAATAAAGAAAATGTATAATGCCCTATATTTTATAGATTTTTAAAATACCTGCACTTTAATAGAAAACATTTATTTCTGACACTGGAGGTTGACAGTTTCACAGAGAAAACTTGGGGAGCACAGAGACAAACCTGACCTCTCTCCACCCACCATCTCCCACAGCCTTGGGTAAAAGTCATCAACCCCTCTGCTAAGTCAAAATCAAGTTTATCAATGTCCCAATTTCAAAGAGAATTCCCTACCTCATGTTAGGCATTCACATATATTTTATTTGTTGAAGAGAGACAATATAACGGAGAAAATCATCTGAAATTATAAGGTATAGCATTTAATCAACAGATATTTAAATTTAAGGTAAAATTAAATCATAATTTGATATTATATGTGGAGTTTTATTTTCGAAAGGATAATTTGAAAAGCTCAACTCCTATTTCAACTTATATTTTCAGAGAATATACTTGGTGTAAAAGAAGAATGTCTTCCATTATCATGCTTTTATTACAAGCAAACAAGGATTTATATTCCTTTTCAAGAAATGACTGATAACAGAAGAATAAATACTTTATATTTTTAGAAACAACAGGCAGGCTACTGATATCCTTGATTAACTTAAATAAATTTGAATGGTTTCTATCATCCACTCTTTAATTTGTACCTGACCCACTTAGTTCCTGGGCTTCCCTGGTGGCTCAGAGGTTAAAGCGTCTGCCTCTGATGCGGGAGACCCGGGTTCGATCCCTGGGTCGGGAAGATCCCCTGGAGAAGGAAATGGCAATCCACTCCAGTATTCTTGCCTGGAGAATCCCATGGGCGGAGAAGCCTAGTAGGTTACAGTCCACGGGGTCGCAAAGAGTCGGACACGACTGAGTGACTTCACCTTCACTTAGTTCCTGGAAATCATTCAGTCGATTTCTAAATATGCAGTTCACAGAACCCACCACCAGAGGGCACTAAAGAAGTTAAAAATCTTGAAGCCATACAGTGAAAATGCGAGCCATGCCGAAGTCATTTCAGTCTATCCGACTCCACTGGACTGAAGCCCACCAGACTCTTCTGTCCATGGGGATTCTCCAGGCAAGAATACTGGAGTGGGTTTCTGTGGCCTCCTCCAGGGGATCTTCGCAACCCAGGGATCGAAGCCACGTCTCTAACATCTAACCTGCTTTGGCTGGCTGGTTCTTTACCATTATTGCCACCAAATAGTGGGAATTTAAATAAAAGCAACGTTTCACAATATGCTTTCCTGACCCATGTTATACATAATAACTTAATGGACTATATGTACATGGGTTCTGAAAAGTAAGCTGCACACTTCACTGGTCAACTTCTATGACGAGGGGAACATAATTTGAGTGTAGAAAAACAGTATACTTACATCTTAAAATTTCACCCCCCATAGAATCTATACACTTTTGAAAAATGGTAAGAATAATGGCTTTCTGTGACTCAATAACCAGCTAACATAATCAAGTGTAGAATTTATCTTCCTATGATGCTCAAATGCATAGGAAAAATGCATATCTAAGAGAATGGATAAACTCAAGTGACATGTGAAAATGAGTAAATCTTCAAATGGGAAAAGTATAAGATCTATAAGGAACAATTTTCACTGTACTAGTATGGATGTATACATAAGAAACGTAAAAACCACTTCCAGAAAGTAATTTGAGGTAGAAGGGAATTAACATGGATGAGGAAGAAAGGAGAGTTAGTTTTTTTAATAGTTCCATTTATTTGGGTTTTTTTCACTTGTTTTATTTATTTGGTCTTTGCAATATAAGGAAACAGTGGTTTTCAGACCAGTGTCCCAAAGGAATAAAGGAAATGAGGGCTATACTGGAGCCCAGCTAATGTTTGATTGCCTTGTACTAATATTGTAATAATAATAATGTTTGATTATCTTATAGTAGATGCATGTGTGCATGTCCAGTCTCTCAGTCATGTCCAACTCTTTGAGACCCCATGGACTGTACACACCAGGTTCCTCTGTCCATGAAACTTTCCAGGCAAGAATACTAGAGTGGGTTGCCAGTTTCTTCTCCATATAATATACGAAATGGTAGCTAAACCATTTGAACTACAAGCATCCTCTCTGAAAATAATCTTAAACCATCAATTTTTACTTATATATTAAAGAAAGCAGAGCTAGAATAATGTTTTCTTTGGAGAGAAAAATAAGATTTTGGATCAAATCAATAATGTCAGCAAACCTCAGTGGTATAAAATACTTTTGATTCCTGTCATGCCTCTAGAAGAGTGAAAGCTGAGTGATAATTTCCCCAGATTTGATATTCAAGGCCAGCATTTTAGATAAGAGCCATCTCTAGTTAAAAACAGGGTTTCCCACATGGTGCTAGTGGTAAAGAATCTGCCTACCAATGCAGGAGACCTGGATTTGATCTCTGGGTTGGGAAGATCCCATGGAGGAGGGCATGGCAACCCAATCCAGTATTCTTGCCTGGAGAATCCCCGTGGACAGAGGAGCCTGGAGGGCTACAGTCCATGGGGTCTCAAAGAGTTGGAAACACCTGAGTGATTTTCACATCACTAATAAACAGTGTTATGGACTTTTCCTTGAGTCGTCTCCAATATGATAGCTGACAGGAGTTCCTTTTTCCTTCCCAAGTACATATGGGGATATGGAGGTGGGTACGAGTCAGAAGAACTATCTAAATAAAGCATAGTAATCAATGCTTTGTTTTTTTAAAAACAGAGATTTCTATATAAATTGTTTTCATTGGATAATATTTAATATCAGCTCTTGAAAATAGGAATGACAAATATTTAAAAATTTGTACAATTCATCATGATTGGCTATAAATTATGTTCCTTTCTACAGAAATTGGATTGATATAATATTATATGAACATAATTTCAACTATGAATTGCAGTTCTGTGGGATCAATAACTGTGTATTATTTATGATTCTTTTTCCTACAAAAATGCATACTGCTAAGTTGCTTCAGTCGTGTCCGACTCTGTGCGACCCCACAGACGGCAGCCCACCAGGCTCCCCCGTCCCTGGGATTCTCCAGGCAAGAACACTGGAGTGGGTTGCCATTTTCTTCTCCAATGCATGAAAGTGAAAACATTTGATTGAATATATCATTGACTAAAAGAATATATACAAGAGATACAAGACAATTCTATATTATACTAAATCAGAATAATCTTTACAAATAATAATCATTTGAATTTACCAATTTTTTTTTGAGGACTTATATATTAATAATTATAAATGTAAAAATCTTCAAAGAAATGTCAGGTTTTCAAGTTAGTTTTGATAGTAATTATAGGAAAAAATGTATTCTAATTATGGGCATTTCCTTTACAGATTCCTTAATTTATATTGCAATTAAGTCATGATAATATTATGGCTTAAATTTCAACTACATTTTTTAATGAGGAAAACTTTTAGGATTTTCCTACCACTTGCTGCTGTTTTCCTCCCTTAACAAAAATTCCTGGAAGGGGGAAATTTTACGAGAGCAGAGTAAGTAGAATGAGGTGAGGGTCAGGAAACTCAAAACACAGTGACACAGAGAAGAGTACAAAGCCAGGGCCAGTTAGGGGACGGCTCTCTTGGTATAACACAAAGCCTGATTTTTTAGACTACAAAGGTTAATTTTCCCACTAAATGGGGATTAATTTACTCCAAGTCCAAATTAAACAAAAGTAAGATTTACTGCCCCCTAGAGAGGCCTGGTGTGCTGCAATTCATGGGATCGCAAAGAGTCGGACACGACTGAGCAACTGAACTGAGCTGAACTGAGACATGGTTAGATCTTATGGAAAGTGACAGTGTCAATAAACAAAGTGTTACACACGTTCATGATAGTGGAGCAAGGGCATTAGAAATTTTCCTTGCAGCCTAAGATTTGAGTAAATGGCCTTACTTCCTCCCTTGTTGGGGAATGAGTAGCAATTCAACTAGCCGAGTCCTACTCACGCAGTCACGATACAGATCACATTGATCCTTGCAGCCCTCTCCTTAATGGGCATCACAGGGTGTACATATATCCAGACACGTATCTGGGGATGGATCTTCCAATAACAATGTGACCCACCAATCCTTTTAAACTATATTGCTGCTGCTGCTGCTGCTGCTAAGTCGCTTCAGTCGTGTCTGACTCTGTGTGACCCCAGAGATAGTAGCCCATCAGGCTCATCTGTCCCTGTGATTCTCCAGGCAAGAACACCGGAGTGGGTTGCCATTTCCTTCTCCAATGTATGAGAGTGAAAAGTGAAAGTGAAGTTGCTCAGTCGTGTCTGACTTCACGATCCCATGGACTGCAGCTCACCAGGCTCCTCCATCCATGGGATTTTCCAAGCAAGAATACTAGAGTGGGGTGCCATTGCCTTCTCCGAACTATATTGCTAAAATCAATCATACACAGAGAAACACAATTCAAATGTATCACTTGTAAAGATTCATTCAACTATTCTTTAATTAGGTGGTCTAATTCTGCTTAGGTTGCAAACAGCAGAGGCAAAAGAGACAAATTCTAATTGTCAAATGGCAGTTGTTTGGTGGTCTTAGACTCCTAAGGGCTGCTGAATCTAAGGACTCAAACAAATGCCACGATGCATTGCTATGAATTGAATTGTATCCCCGTAAAATCTAAGTTATGTCTAGTCAAGGCTATGGTTTTTCCTGTGGTCATGTATGGATGTGAGAGTTGGACTGTGAAGAAGGCTGAGCACCAAAGAATTGATGCTTTTCAACTGTGGTGTTGGAGAAGACTCTTGAGAGTCCCTTGGACTGCAAGGAGATCCAACCAGTCCATTCTGAAGGAGATCAGCCCTGGGATTTCTTTGGAAGGAATGATGCTAAAGCTGAAACTCCAGTACTTTGGCCACTTCATGTGAAGAGTTGACTCATTGGAAAAGACTCTGATGCTGGGAGGGGTTGGGGGCAGGAGGAGAAGGGGACGACAGAGGATGAGATGGCTGGATGGCATCACTGACTCGGTGGACGTGAATCTGAGTGAACTCCAGACAGAGAGGCCTGGCGTGCTGCAATTCATGGGGTCACAAAGAGTCAGACACGACTGAGCGACTGAACTGAACTGAACTGAAAATCTAACCCATAGTACCTTAGAATGTGAACAGAATTGGAAATAAGGGTCTTTGCAGATGTAATTAGTTGAGATAAATAGGATGGATCTTCAATCCAATATAACTGGTATCTTCACAAGAAGCGGAAACACAGAGACAGAGACCCACAGAGACAACTCCATTTGACAACAGAGGAAGAGACTGGAGTGATTCAGCTGCACTGATTTGCTAACAATGCCAACATCTTTCCATGTGCTTCTTGAAAGTGAAGTGAAAGTCCTTCAGTTGTGTCTTACACTTTGCGACCTCATGGATTGTAGTTCATGGAATTCTCTAGGCCAGAATACTGGAGTGAGTAGCCTTTCCCTTTTCCAGGGGATCTTCCCAAACCAGGGATCAAACCCATGTCTCCCGCACTGCAGACAGATTCTTTACCAGCTGAGCCACAAGGGAAGCCGATGGCCCTCACTAATTAAAATTACAATGAGTTACCACCTCACATTGTCAGAACAGCCATCATCGTCAAAAAATCTACAAATAAATGCTAAAGAATGTGTGGAGAGAAGGGAACCCTCCTGCACTATTAGTGAGGATGTAAATTGGTGCAATCACTGTGGAGAATAGCATGGAGGTTCCTTAAAAAGCTAAAAATAGAACAACTACATGACCCAGCAATCCCACTCTTGGGCATTAACCTGAAGAAAACCGTCATTCCAAAAGATACATGGACCCCAATTTTCATTGCAGCACTATTTACGATAGCCAAGACATGGAATCACCCTCAATATCCATTGGTAAAGGAATGGATAAAGAAGATGTGGCACATATATTCCATAGGATAATACTCAGCCTTATACAGTGGAAGTGAGAAATAGATTTGACCTAAATGGGAAGGAAATCCAAAAAAGAGGATATGTGTGTATGTATAACTGATTTGCTTTGCTGTACAGCAGAAATGATCACAAAATTGTAATGCAACTATGCAACTGCACTCCAATAAAAATTTAAGATAAATAAATACTCCCCCAATTGTGCGATAGTTTGAGCATTCTTTGGTATTACCTTTCTTTGGGATTGGAATGAAAACTGACCTTTTCCAGTCCTGTGGCCACTACTGAGTTTTCCACGCTATTGTCTTACATTATTTCTTTGGTAATTTCTCTCTAGCCTTTTCCCCTGTTTTCCTTCTCTGGAATTGATGTCAGCTGGATGCTGTACCTCTGAGACTGGTGTTCTAATTTACCATTTTTCCTTCTATTTCCATCTCTCTTTTATAATAATTGTTCTATTTTTCTTGGAGATTTTCTATGTTATTGAAGTTTTTTAATTATGTTTTATTTAATCTATCACACCATGACTTTTTAAAAGGTATGTTTCTTGTTGCTTTGAAACACACCCATATTGGACTCACAGATATGTTAAAATTAATTTAGTATTTTTCATTTGTGTCTGCACTCTGCTTTACTGTTTCCTCTTTCACTGTTTGTGGTTTGTTTTGGTTGGTCTGATTTCTGCAAATGTCTTAATCATCTATTAATTTTAAGAATAAAGTACTGAAACACTAACTGGCAAATCTGTGAACATGAAAGGCTTTTCTCTTGCTTATAAATAGCTGAGCTGTGGAGTTATGACCAGGCTGAACCTGAGGCATTTCACTGTGCTTATCACAAATCAGTGAGTCCTTTAAATATGGATATTGAATTTCCCCGTAGATGAACTGTCAATTTGCCAACATAAAGATGGTAAACTTGGCAATCTACATTTAGGAGAATAAACAGTAGGTTCATTATGCCAACGTTTATTTAAACTCTGTGTTCTTAATAAATTAAATCACTCCCACTTTCAGCCCTGCATAGGATCCCAGAATCCAGAATCTCTGATTGAACCTCTCCATAGAAACCTCTATACTTATGCAAGAAGAGCAGAGGTGGGCGGGGGTGGCACTTTGTTGTTTGTTTTGGATTGGAAAATTTGGTAGTGGGTATGCAGGACCAATGCTGCTATTCTATTAATAGCATTTACAAGAGTATGTGAGACCAATCAAGTATCAACATTTCATTTTAATTCATCTCAAAGTATTTCTAATTCCCTTTATGAGTTCTTACTTGATCCATGAATTATTTAGAAACATTGTTTAATTTCCATCTGTGATTTTCACAAATTTCTTCCTGTTAATGATTTCTTATTCTGCTATCAACTGAGAGCATTCTTTTTATTTTTATTCATTTTATTGTTTATATCCTTTAAAATGTACTGAAATCTGTTTTATGGTCTAGCATATAGTATACCCATGTGCATTTGAAAAGAATGTGCATTCTGATGCTCTTGCAGGGGATGTTTTAAGATGGCTGTTAGGTCTAGTTGATTGATAATGTTGTTCAAGTTTTTTTTGTTTTACTTGTTGATTTTATGTATGTTCTGCTTTTGAAAGAAGGGTATTCAACTATTACCATAGAACTGTGTGATTTGCTTTCAATTATGTTCAATTTTGTTTCATTAGATTTTGAAGTTCTGCTGTTAGGTACATATATTTATTATATATTCTTGATGGAATAACCATTTTATAAGTATGAAATGTCTTTATTTGTCTCTAGTAAAATTTTGGTCTTAAAATATATTTTTTCTGATGTTTACTTAGCCACTCCAGGTTTCTTGTTATTGCTATTGTTTTGTTTTATTGTTACCATTATGGTATATCTATTTCAACTCTTTTACACTCCACCTGTATATGTTCTTGAGTTTAAAATGGGTCATGTGTATGACCCATTTTGTATATTTGAATCATGTTTTTTATTTTTTATCCATTCTGAAATTCCTGTCTTTAGATGAAATGTTTAAACTTTTTATACTAAATGCAATATCAATTTTATAATTTTTAGGTAGAATGTAATTCGTATAGAATTTATGTCCAATATTGTGATTTACTTTCCAAATGTCACATTTTTTTGAATCTAATCCCTCTTCCTCAAGGCTGGCCATTTTTTATTGTTGTTGCTGATGTTGTTAAAGAGATATTTTCTAGTGTGCAATTTCAATTCCCTTATATTTTACTATATTTTTGAGTTGTATTCTTTTTTTTTTTTTTTTTTAATTATTATTTCTCTGTGTCCCGGCGCTCGAGGATAGAACCGGCGGACTGGTGACCGCCGGTACCGAAGACATGACGCCAAGGGGGCCAGAGCCCGTTCCCTCTACCTCCGTACATTACGCGGATCGGGACTGCACGCCCGATCCGCGCCAAGAAAAGGAGGGTCCACAGGCACCGTCCCCGCTCCCCGGGAACACCAGCCCAATACCCACGCCTACCAGACCACACTCAATCAGTCGCCGCCCTCGACTTGAGTTGTATTCTTAATGCTTGCTCTAAAGATTACAAATAACATCTTAAGTTATAAGTATCTAGTTTTGATTAATACCAATTAATTTTAATAGTTTAAAAAACTTTGTTTCTATTAGCTCCATTACATTGCTCTCCTTTGACCTGTTACTGATAGAAAAATTACATCTTTATATATTTTATGCCTATACACAGTTATAATTAATACTTATGTGGCTGTCTTTTAAATCACATAGGAGAAAAAACATTATAATAAAATACATTTATATTATTGTTTCTATTTACCTCGCAGTTACTCTTATTGATACTTTTCATTTCTTCAGATGGATTCAAATTATGGGCTTGTCCTTTTCATCTGAAGGGCTCTTTTTAATAGTTCTTGCAGCACAAGTCTGCTAGAAAAAATTCTCAAGTTTTTTACAAAAGTATTGAAAACTTCATGACATCCTTCTGTAACAGCCATGGTAATTTCTGTGTCATTCCAATTTTAGTACGTGTGTGCTTAAGTGAGCATTTAGTATCTACTCTTAAATGGTAAAAAAAAATATTAAATGTTACAGATTATGAAGTTATAGATACAGGAAATTTGTTTAGGAACCATTTCAGGAACATATTTGGGTAATGCTATTATTGACATTGGAAATTCAATGTTACCATGTAGCAAGATAAAACAGATAAACGTCAAGTCATGATGTTTTTTCCTGGTAAATAATCTTAAGGTTAATTATCGATGGTCACATTTCTTCCAGCATTTTTTAGTTAGCTTTTAACTTAGTAAGTTAACTTTTAACTTACTACTGCTGCTGCTAAGTCGCTTCAGTCGTGTCCAACTCTGTGCGACCCCATAGACTGCAGCCCACCAGACTCCACCATCCCTGGGATTCTCCAGGCAAGAACACTGGAGTGGGTTAGTGTAAGTGACATGAAAAGATGGTAAGATTTGCATTGATTCCTGACCAAAAACACAGAACTTTTGAAGATGAAAACTCATTAACAGAGCTCTATATTTCTGGTGAAAAATAAATCTCATCCCTGAAAAAAATTATAAATATTTTACACATTATATGTTTATGAACCTATCCAGAATTTTTAGTGGTTTCATTGCAAATATAATTTTCCCTCACATTCCCATTCTTCTCAATTAAATAGATTGGGTGGGTTTGTGTATTTTTTGGTCCCTTATTATATTTAGTTATATTTAGGCCTTCTCTTCTAAACTCATTTCCTGGTAGCAAAGAAGTAACACACAGACACTGATTCTGACTCCTGGGGAAGTTAAGGCCCTGGCGTGCTGGTCTAGGAAGGGCCTAGCATCGCCTTGTTTATGTGGACTCTTATGTGGAACTGGTGAGCTTCTAAGCATCTCAGAGACATTTAACAGTATTGTCATCATCAAACAGATGATGGCTGCCGGGGGAAAGAACAGTTAGGGAATTTAGAAGATTATGTACACACTGCTATATGTAAAATGGATAGCCAGCAATGTCCCACTCTATAGGCACAAAGAACTCTGCTCAATGTTGCCTATCAGCAGGATGGTAGGAGGGTTTGGGGGAGAATGGATACACGTGTATGTATGGCTGAGTCCCTTCGCTGTTCACCTGAAACTACCACATTGTTCATCGGTTCTTGTTGTTTAGTCACCCAGTCTGACTCTTTGTGACCCCATGGACTGCAGCAGGCCAAGCCTCCTTGTCCATCACCTCCCAAAGTTTGCCCAAGTTCATGTCCATTGCATCGGTGATGCCATGCAACCATCTCTTTCTCTGACGCCCTCTCCTCCTGTCCTCAATCTTTCCCAGCATCAGAGACTTTCCTAATGAGTCAGCTGTTTGCATAAGATGACCAAAATACTGGAGTTTCAGCTTAAGCATCAGTCCTTCCAATGAGTATTCAGGGTTGATTTTCCTTAAGACTGAATGGTTTGATCTTGCTGTTCAAAGGACAGCTTCCATAGTGGCCCAGCTGTAAAGAATCTGCCTGTAATGGAGGAGATACGTGTTCGATCTCTGGGTCAATCCCTCAGAAGGTTGAATCCCTGGGCAATCCCTCAGAGGAGGACATGCAACCCACTACAGTATTTTTGCCTGGAGAATTCCACAGACAGAGAAGCTTGGTGACAGTCGATAGAGTCACAAAGAGTTGGACATGACTGAAGCAACTGAGCATGCATGCAAAGAATGATTTAAGATGGGGGAAAATAAGCTTTTAGCATTTCAAATCCACTAAAAATCTCCAAACTTATAATATTTTGCTAGATATTAACTATCTACTTTTAGTAGATAAACCAGAAAAAAAGCAGCAGTACTGCAACTGGTAAACTGAGTTTACTTAATACATTTCAAAATAATTTCTATATCATGTGTTATGCAGAGATCCAGCCATCCACACTGGCTCATTAAAGTGTAAAATAGTTATATACAGTTCTATTCATTAAGCAGGGTTCACACAAAGAATTTTCCTGTGATGTGAAACAGTATGTTTCTTGATACTGATTAAAGGAAAGCCATCAGGCTTTGTCTTACAGTAATTTCATATTTGTTTAAAGTTTAAACGTGAGTCTTCCAAATTCTAGACATCTATACCTTTAAGTCAGTTGGGCAACAACCAGATATTTTAAAACCTTAGATTCCATTTGCCAATCCACTTCTTTAAAAAGCATGCTTTTCATTCCTTTTTTAAAAATAAAAGCAGCCGCATTGTCTGTACTGATTCAATCATCACCATTGAAAATGTTAAAAGAAGAGTACAAATGAGAAACATTGATACATCTTCTGACATTATTCATTTAGAAGCTAGTTCTCAAGTTGTCATTGCATTTACCACATAAAAATTAGAAATGATTTGTTTGGAGAACTACAGCTATTTCTAGATTCAAGATGTTTGGACAGCTGTAGATAAAGTTTCATTATCCGACTGAACTAAATATGCTGTAATTATATATAAAGCAGGATGAGTTTTGCCCCGTGAACTTTCGCTATTAATGCACTCAGGCTAAGCATCCAAGATATCATCATTCTTTAAGATTATACAAGTGTATTTCTCAGTCACAAATGTAAAATTAAAGTTTGAAAATCAAGGTGAAGGATTGGTTGGACAAGGCTTATGTTTCTATCATCTGATTGTTTCCATCTTTATTTTGTTCTGTAAAATCCACACTAAGCTTGTATTTCCACAAAGTCTGTGTTTCCTCATTTGTCAGCACTCATCACACTTGAAGTTATTAGTTAAATATCTATTTCCTCCAATAAACAGGTTCAATAGGCCAGGGACCGCTGTTGTCTTATTTTCTTCTGCATGCTAAATTATCATGTGCCGTGCTGTGCTTAGTGGCTTCAGTCATGTTCGACTCTTTGTGACCTTATTGCCTGTAGACTGCCAGGCTTCTCTGTCCATGGGATCCTCCAGGCAAGAATACTGTCGTGGGTCCATGCTCTCCTCCAGGGGATCTTCCCGACCCAGGAACTGAACCCAATCTCTCGCATCTCCTGCATTACAGACAGGTTCTTTACCTACTGAGCCACTTGGGAAGGCCCTAAACTGTCATATGAGATACCAAAGAGGATTTGTTGAATGAATACATTAATGATAAATGAATGAAGAAACCTAAATTATCAGGTTGATAATTAAAGTAGAGAATAGAATCTGGAACTTTTGAATTGAATTTTCATAATTCTTATATAGTGATAATTTGTTTAAAATCTGGCATACAAAATACAATAGAGTGAACAGATAGTAAAGAAAAATTATGGCCAAGGAAGTGGAAGATTTAGATTTCAAATTACCTGAGTCTTAGGAAAAGTGAGAACCAAAAGAAATTTATATGCTCTATTTAAGTATTTCAGAAATAGAAATTAAGAAGTCATTAGTATACTAAATTATTATGATTTCTAAACTAATCATAATTCATTCAAATGACATATGAGATACAGGCCTCTCAGAATGTTTACCATGTTAATCAAATGAATAATTACACTCAAACTTGAGTTTATTTCTCCGGTATATCAAAATGTTGTACTTATGTAAATGAGATTGAAATTTTGGAGAACTGTCTTCTTAGTACAGAAAATTTTTGTTAATTCTGCATTTTGTGTTCTTCTTGAAGTGATTTTCAAAGTTTACTTTTAATATTCTAATAAATCTTGTTTATAAAAAAGATGTAATATTTCCCTGTCAGATGACAAACATAACTAGAATGCTTCATTGCAGTGCTTTAGATATAATCTAAAAATTGTTCTTACATGCAACAGCAGAGACCAATGATTCATGAAATTGCTCAGCACTGGGCATAGTCCTTCTTGTAGAACTACTAGTTTATATGAAACATTTTTCTTCAAACTTTGAGATCAAAATGTAAACTCTTTACTCAGTATGTCAGCATTTACATTAAAATGAATTTTTCACTCATGGGAAAAGCTTTAATTAATTGCATTTAAAAGTTTGGAAATCAACAGGACATGTTTGTGAAAAATTTAAATGTTTCTTTCACTACTTGGTTTGGAATAAAATAGGAAATGGGGGGGGAAAGTATTCAACCCAGGAGAGAAGTCCTTCTTCTGCCTATCAAAAGAGCTATTAAATATGGGGACTTCCCAGGTAGCAGTAGGATAATGAACCCACCTGCCAATGCAGGAGACATAAGTGATGCAGGTTGGATTCCTGGGTCAGAAAGATTCCCCTGGAAGAGGAAATGGCAAGCTGCTCCAGTATTCTTGCCTGGAGAATCCCCATGGACAGAGGAGACTGCCAGGTTACAGTCCATAGTGTTGCAAAGAGTTGGACATGACTGAAGCAACTTAGCCTGCATGCATATACCAGTATAGCCAGTTCCCCTCCTCTGAAACAGAAGAAATGTCCATTTCCTACCAAATGTTGTTGCTCTTTTTGTACTCAAGATTCCATCCCATTTCAACATTCAAGATTCCACTTTTAAAACCAGTTCTTTTTATCCTGCATCATTAATTTCTCCCTTTATGCTTGGTTATTCTCCAAACTACATAAGTTTTTCCTAATAGCTCTCATTTTATTTATTTTTAAAGCATATATTAGAAACCTTCATTCTGCCAGGGAAGTTTCCTTCCTTTAAAATCTCTGTCCATAAAATCTGTCCATGTCTTTTCTAACAATCATATGTTAGAAGATATATGAAAGATATACAGCAAGATATATGAAAGCCATTTCATATCTCCTTAGATGAGGTTTTTCCTTGAATATCTAAGGTAAGAACCTGCCATTGCTTTCTATTGTGTCTCATGGTGAATTTTTTTTATGTTACCAATCAAAATCTGAACATACTGTAGTTATTTTTTAACTTGATGTTAATAGTTTAAATTTTCTCTTTGAGAAAGTAGCATGTAGGCTCTTCGAGGCAGATCTTTTGATTCTCATTCATCCTTGTATTTTAAAATCCTAACAGAACTCAGAACAATGTACTTAACATGTATTTATAGAATGAATGCAAGATCTATACCAGTTCCTATGGAAAAACTAATAGTCAACCCTAAGTATTGGTGCAAAGGAGCAAAATGTCTTGTTGCCACTTGCATTTTTCTATTCTTCATTCTTTCTTCTAAATGCCTTGTACCCTTTTGCTCTTTCACTGTAATATTCTAACCAGTATCTTTCCCTTTAGACAGACTTTATTCTCCAAATTAATCACTTACTTCAATAATTACTCAATTCAACTAGTCTATGCATGTTTTAGAGAATGTTGTTGAATTCATAATAAGGCAACAATTAACATTTGTATTTTCTTCCTTGACTCTTTTCCAAGTACATCTTAAGTTTTTCAAAGGAAGAATCATATTATGGTTGTGGTAGCCAGGAAATCAGGCTGTAATTCTCCAAATATCTTCACTAATTTCCAGAGATCTATGTCATTGTCCCCAAAACAACTTTTACCACTTATTTCACTACCATGTCACATCAGTTTTGAGTACTGATGTTAAATTTTCTACAACCTTTTCATTGTCTTTACCTTTCAAATTCTTCTTCTTCTCCTGTTTTTCTCATCTATTAATGGGGCCATCAACTATCTGTATCATAAAAGACCACCACCATCACATGACTTTATTGCTCATGGGATAAAAGGGTTATCCACTTCTGGTACCTCTGCATATTTAGTCACCAAATGTCAATCCTACCTGCAAAATAACATGAAGTCCATCCATATTTTAAAATTTACATTTTCATGTGTATTATCTTGAGAACCTTTAACTTCTCTCATCCATACAATTCCTTCTCCAAACAGCTAATATGATCCCCCTGCTAAAATGCCAATTTTCAATCTATCTCCACATATAACAAGAAAATAATCTCCTAAGGATCTAACTTTTGCCTTTCTTCTCAAAGTAAACTCTTTGCCAAATAGAGACTATGACCATTATAACTAAAAAATCAGTTTTATTGAGCATTTACTGCATCCCACGTGGCATTCTACCAAATAAGCTTATTTATTTCTTATAATAACACACTAAGGAAAAGGTACTATCATTAAAATAAATTTTAAAGTGAAGACTCGAGATGTTAAGTAATTTTCCCACACTTTATGGTAAAGAGAGCCAAGATTCAAATACAGGCTAGACTGCCTCCAGTGTTCATATTCTGGTTAAAAAGGCTTTTTTAGTTGAAATATATTTGACATACAACATTGTGTAATTTCAAGGTGTACAGCTTGTTGATTGGATACATGTGTACACTGCAGTGTAATTGCCATGGTAGCTTTAGCTACCACCCCTATGATGTCACCAAGGGCTTCCTTGGTGACAGGAGACGCAGGAGATGTGTGTTCAATCCCTGGATTGGGAAGACCCCCTGGAGAAGAAACCGACGACCCACTCCAGTATTCTTGCCTGGAAAAATCCCATGGACAGAGGAGCCTGGTGGCCTCTGGTGGCCCTGGTGACAGTCCGTGGGGTCGCAAGAGTCACACAACTTAGCAACTAAACAAGCACCACTACCTATGACATCACATAATTATCATTTCTTAGCGACCAAACTCTACAGTGTCTTGCTATTTCCACGTTAAACAAACAAAAAAAGACTGTGTTGGCTCCTGTCTATATCATCATTGAGGTGCAAAAAAATCTGAGGCTTAAAGAGGGTAGATGAATCTCTCAAATTTGCAAGTCTAATTAAATTATAAGGTGACCCTGAGCCCAGGCTACTCTGCATCCATCTTGCTGCCTCTCTTCTGCCCTTGGACTGTCTGGTTCCTAAGATGAGATGGACAGCCCCACAAACACTCCATCTTCCAGCATTTTCTTGATCACAGACTACAATTAGAGGACTTTGTTAAATGCCTTGGGCTATACTTGACAATGTTCAAGAAAGGAATGATGCTAAAGAAGAATGCTGGCTACTTCCTTCTCTCCAAATGCCATCTCTACCATCAGTTTAAAGTCAATCTGGGAGAACATCAAATCTAGGCAATTTTCTTTTGAACTATGAAGAGAAAACATTAATTTGTATGAACTAAAGTATGTGATTAAAGCATGAAATTCTTTCCAGTTGTGATTATGTAAAAGGTTTGAAATGAATTAGTCTCCATATCTCATTAATGTAGTCATCCCCAGGCCCAATAACTGGGAACACTTCAATCGCTCAAGTGCACCCATGAGTAGTTACTCAGACTGCATGTAGATTCAGAAACAGCTTCTATTTCGAGTGAAGAGCAAGAGGTGCTGAAATCTGATAGGACACTGTCATTCTAAGTCTGATGACAAATGCTTTAATACTTAACACAAACTACAACTCTAAAATTAATTTATTTTCTTCCTCGAAGGCATAGAGTGTCAGAAAATATTTTAGACATTTCTTACACTGAAAAAGAAGTAAATTCAGCTGAACGTATCTTTGGGCTAAAAAATTAACACGCACATTTTTTTGCTGTTGTTGATCACATACCATATCATTTCAAATAAACAATATTAAAACAGTGTGCAAATGTTCTAACCCAGGGTTACATGAATAATCAGCTAATTCTGAAAATACACTTCTTACAAGTAGCTATGAATCTTGAAAATCCTTTGGAACAATGGATAAAAATACATACATTTATAGTACCTACTATAAATGTAGTACTTTCTACTTTTTATCTTGGTAGAAAAATGGTAGAAAAACAATCTGTCATGCTGAGTCCTGGCCAACTCTTTGCAACCCCATGGACTGTAGCCCGCCAGTCTCCCCTGTCCATGGGATTTGCTAGGCAAGAATACTAGAATGGGTTGCCATTTCCTCCTCCAGGGGATCTCTCTGACCCAGGAATTGAACCTGGGTCTCCTATATCTCCTGGATTGGCAGGAAGATTCTTTACTACTGAGCCACCGGGGGAAGCCCAGAAAGACAAGCTTAGCTATTATAATTGGCACAGACATATATTCATTCTATAAATATTTAGACTCTGACAGTCAAAGTGTGTAACTGAGAAGAGAAAAGCCCGGTCCAGATAATGAACTGAATAAACTAGGAAGACATAAACATAAGCAAGGCAGTTTCTTTATTGCATTATGTTTTATTTACTTTTAGATACCATACATCAATAAAGCCACAGGTGTCCATGTCCCACTAGGCTGTCACTGGAGAGTTTATCTTTCTAGCTCTTCAATTTCTACAATAAAATTATTCAAATGATAAACTCATTTCACTTTTATTAACTAGAAAGTAATTTAATATGGACAATTTGAATAATTCTTTCGGAAAATATATCTTTTATGACAGATCTGTTGCTTGGAGTGTTAGGGTCTGATAAATGACAATCTAAACTGTTATTACTCATTTCAAAATGGTCAAAGGCAAGCTTTAGCTCTATCAAGCTGAAACCTTCCTTACTTTAATAATTCCCCCATTAAGACCCAAACATAATCATGCCAATTCCAGAGGCAGAACATATGAACAGACCAATCTGTTTAAAATAGTACTCCTGCTGGGAAAACACAAGAAGATTAGGGGAAAAAAATCTCTACCGGAAGAAAAGGCAAGTAGCAAAAATAATGAGCTTTAAAGTTAGACAGGGAAAAACTCTCTCCAAAGATAATATAGACAACTATGTATGTACAGCTTTGGGGGAAAAGAATTCAGAATAATCTCTCAAGAAAAATAATAATTACACAATTGTTGTTAATGGTAATAAAAAAAAACCTTTTAAAAATAAAATCTTGAAACATATTTACTGTTATGGATGGCATGTTGTATTTCAGTATTTTTTCTTTGTTATGAGTGCTATTCATGTGATCAAAAAATTGTTATTGTTGCTCAGATACTCAGTCACATGACCAACAAGTCACTGACTCATCGTGACCCCATGGACTGCAGGATGACAGGCTTCCCGGTTCTTCACCATCTCCCAGAGTTTACTCAAACTCCTGTCCATTGAATTGGTGATACCATCCAAGCATCCAAATCTCTGTCAACTCCTTGTCCTTTGGCCCTCAATCTTTCCCAACATCAGGATGTTTACCAATGAGTTGGCTTTTCACATGAGGTGGCCAGAGTATTGTAGCTTCAGCTTCAGCATCAGTTCTTCCAATGAATATTCAGGGTTGATTTTCTTTAGGATTGACTGATTTGATCTTCGTATTGTCCAAGGGACTCTCAAGAGTCTTCTCCAGCTCCATAGTTTGAAAGCATCAATTCTTTGGTCTTCAGCCTTCTTTATGGTCCAGCTCTCACATCCATACATGACTACTGGAAAGACTATAGATTTGAATATATGGATTTTGTCAGCAGAGTGATGTCTTTGCTTTTTAACTCACAGGCTAGATTTGTCATGGTTGTCCGTCCAAGAAGCAATCATCTTCTGATTTCATGGCTGCAGTCACCATCTGCAGAAAATTTAGAGCTGAAGAGGATATCTGTCACTGATTCCACCATTTCCACTTCTATTTGCCATGAAATGATAGGACAGGATGCCTTGATCTTAGTTTTATTAATGTTGAGTTTTAAGCTGACTTTTTCACTCTCCTCCTTCACCTTGAAGAAGCTCTCTCTTTAATTCCTCTTCACTTGCTGCCATTAGAGTGGTATTATCTGAATATCTGAGGTGGTTGTTGACATTTCTCCTGGCCATCTTGATTCCAGCTTGTAGCTCATCCAGCCTGGCATTTCGCATAATGTTCTCTGCATATAAGTTAAATAAACAGGGTGACAATCAACAACTTTGTCATACCCCTTTCTCCTTAATAAACTTTTATTCAAATTTTCTGCTCAAATGAAAATCTCTATAACAACAGTGACAGCACTGTTACTGCTATAAAATGTTTTAATATTGTGATATTAACATGATATCATGTTTTTGTGTTATTCAGTTCAGTTCAGTCACTCAGTTGTGTCCAACTTTTTGTGACATAATGGACTGCAGCATGACGGCCCTCCCTGTCCTTCACTGTCTCCTGGAGTTTGTTCAAATTCATGTCCATTGGGTCAGTGATGCCATCCAACCATCTCATCCTCTGTCATCCCCTTATCCTCCCACCTTCAATCTCTCCCAGCATCAGGATCTTTTCTAGCAAGTCAGTTCTTCGAATCAGGTGGCCAAAGTATTGGAGTTTCAGCTTCAGCATCAGTCCTTCCAAAGAATGTTCAGGACTGATTTCCTTTAGGATGGACTGGCTGGATTACCTTGCAGTCCAAGGGACTCTCAAGAGTCTTCTCCAACACCACAGTTCAAAAGCGTCAATTCTTCAGCGCTCAACTTTCTTCACAGTCCAACTCTCACATCCATACATGATCAATGGAAAAACCATAGCTTTGACTAGACGGACCTTTGTTGGCAAAGTAATGTCTCTGCTTTTTAATAAGCTGTCTGGTTTTGTCATAGATTTTCTTCAAAGAGTAAGTGTCTTTTAATTTCACATCTGCAGTCACCATATGCAGTGATTTTGGAACCCAAAATGTAAAGTCTGTCACTGTTTCCACTGTTTCCCCATCGATTTGCCATGAAGTAATGGGACCAGATGCCATGATCTTAGTTTTCTGAATGTTGAGTTCTAAGCCAATTTTTTCACTCTCATCTTTCACTTTCATCAAGAGGCTTTTTAGTTCTTTGCTTTCTGCCATAAGGGTGGTATCATCTGCAGGTTTTGTGTTATTATCTTAACACAAAAGATACTATCTTAACACAAAAGATATTTTGTGTTATTATCATGCAAGTGCTATCTCCTGGAGGAGGAAATGGCAATCCACTTGCCTGGAGAATCCCACGGACAGAGGTACCTGGTGGGCTACAGTCCATGGGGTCACAAAGTATTGTACTTGACATAGTACATACATACACATATGCATACAGTAGAAGTTTTTAATACCAATATTGGAGATGTTCAGTTCAGTTCAGTTCAGTTCATTTGCTCGGTCGTGTCCGACTCTTTGCGACCCCATGAATCGCAGCATGCCAGGCCTCCCTGTCCATCACCAACTCCCGGAGTTCACTCAGACTCACGTCCATCGAGTCAGTAATGCCATCCAGCCATCTCATCTTCTGTCGTCCCCTTCTCCTCCTGCCCCCAATCCTTCCCAGCATCACAGTCTTTTCCACTGAGTCAACTCTTCGCATGAGGAGGCCAAAGTACTGGAGTTTCAGCTTTAGCATCATTCCTTCCAAAGAAATCCCAGGGTTGATCTCCTTCAGAATGGACTGGTTGGATCTCCTTGAAGTCCAAGGGACTCTCAAGAGTCTTCTCCAACACCACACTTCAAAAGCATCAATTCTTCGGCACTCAGCCTTCTTCACAGTCCAACTCTCATATCCATACATGACCACAGGAAAAACCAAAGCCTTGACTAGACGGACCTTAGTGGGCAAAGTAATGATTCTGCTTTTGAATATGCTGTCTAAGTTGGTCATAACTTTTCTTCCAAGGAGTAAGCATCTTTTGATTTCACGGTTGCAATCGCCATCTGCAGTGATTTTGGAGCCCCCCAAAATAAAATCTGACACTGTTTCCACTGTTCCCCATCTATTCCCATGAAATGATAGGACCAGATGCCATGATCTTCATTTTCTGAATGCTGAGCTTTAAGCCAACTTTTTCACTCTTCTCTTTCACTTTCATCAAGAGGCTCTTTAGCTCCTCTTCACTTTCTCCCATAAATACTAGTGTGTGAGATGAGTGCAATTGTGCGGTAGTTTGAGCATTCTTTTGCATTGCCTTTCTTTGGGATTGGAATGAAAACTGATCTTTTCCAGTCTTGTGGCCACTGCTGAGTTTTCCAAATTTGCTGGCATATTGAGTGCAACACTTTCACAGCATCATCTTTCAGGATTTGGAATAGCTCAACTGGAATTCCATCACCTCCACTAGCTTTGTTCGTAGTGATGCTTTTCTAAGGCCCACTTGACTTCACATTCCAGGATGTCTGGCTCTAGATGAGTGATCACACCATCATGATAATCTGGATCATGAAGATCTTTTTTGTATAGTTCTTCTGTGTATTCTTGCCACCTCTTCTTAATAACTTCTGCTTCTGTTAGGTCCATACCATTTCTGTCCTTTATCAAGCCCATCCTTGCATGAAATGTTCCCTTGGTATCTCTAATTTTCTTGGCGACATCTCTAGTCTTTCCCATTCTGTTCTTTTCCTCTATTTCTTTGCATTGATCACTGAAGAAGGCTTTCTTATCTCTTCTTGTTATTCTTTGGAACTCTGCATTCAGATGCCTATATCTTTCCTTTTCTCCTTTGCTTTTTGCCTCTCTTCTTTTCACAGCTATTTGTAAGGCCTCCCCAGACAGCCATTTTGCTGTTTTGCATTTCTTTTCCATGGGGGTGGTCTTGATCCCTGTCTCCTGTACAATGTCATGAATCTCATTCCATAGTTCATCAGGCACTCTATCTATCAGATCTAGGCCCTTAAATCTATTTCTCACTTCCACAGTATAATCATAAGGGATTTGATTTAGGTCATACCTGAATGGTCTAGTGGTTTTCCCTACTTTCTTCAATTTAAGTCTGAATTTGGCAATAAGGAATTCATGATCTGAGCCACAGTCAGCTCCTGGTCTTGTTTTTGTTGATTGTATAGAGCTTCTCCATCTTTGGCTGCAAAGAATATAATCAATCTGATTTTGGTGTTGACCATCTGGTGATGTCCATGTGTACATTGGAGATGTAGATATAAGTATTTTTCTTTTACAAGCAGAGGAATGAGGCATATATATTTCAAGATACATGGGAATGGCCCACAACTAGCAGGTGGTAAAGTGAAAATTCTAACTGATGTTGGAAAAGTTCAAATATCAAGTCAAATGAAGTTCTGTAAATGAAGACTTGTAAAGCTGTGCTTTACAAAGATTTTAGGAACCAAGATTCTGCTTTAACATACCAGAGCAGTGTCTTTTATCTCAGATTCTAAGACAATACCTCTACTCCAGGGAGCAAGATAGAGGAAAAATCAAAATGGCACATTTTTATATCTCATTGATGAGAAAGTAATCACTATTACAGGCTGAATTTGGTTCCTCAAAATTCATGCTAAGTCACTTCAGTTGTGTCCGACTCTGTGTGACCCCAAAGATGGCAGCCCACCAGGCTCCCCCGTCCTTGGGATTCTCCAGGCAAGAACACTGGAGTGGGTTGCCATTTCCTCCTCCAATACATGAAAGTGAAAAGTGAAAGTGATGTCGCTCAGTTGTATCTGACTCTTAGCGACCCCATGGACTGCATCCTACCAGGCTCTTCCGTCCATAGGATTTTCCAGGCAAGAGTACTGGAGTGGGGTGCCATTGCCTTCTCCCCTCAAAAGTCATATATTGTCCTAATTCTTGGTACCTCGGAATATGACTTCATTTAAAAATAGAGCTATTCATCTTTGCTTATCAGCCTTTTGTCTAAGATCAAGTATAGTATGGCTTCCCTCATAGCTTAGTTGGTAAAAAATCTGCCTGCACTGTTGGAGATCCCAATTGGATTCTTGGGCCAGTAAGATCCACCAGAGAAGGGATAGGCTACTCATTCTAGTATTCTTGGGCTTCCCTTGTGGCCCAGCTGGTAAAGAATCTGCCTGCAATATGGGAGACCTGGCTTCAATCCCTCGGTTGAGACGAACCCCTGGAGAAGGGAAAGGCTATCCACTCTGGTATTCTGGCCTGGAGAATTCCATGGACTAGACAGTCCATGGGACTGCAAACAGTATGACACGACTGAGTGAGTTTCACTTAACTATTCATCACCTACTCAATGGACATGAATTTGAACAGACTCCAGGAAACCTGGCGTACTGCAGTCCATGGGTTCGCAAAAGAGTTGGACATGATTTAGCGAATGAACAACAAATGCTAATTTTAGAGTTTCGCAACAAGGATGAAACATAACGTATAAGTATTAAATTGCAGTACAAATTCTGTTAGTTATAGATTTGATTTCTATCCGAGCAGCTGTCTGTGTTCATTAATGGCACTTTGGGATTTTTGGTTTTAGATGATAAAATAAAGCACACATCTGTGTTTATGGGTAAAAAAATAAAACTACAGCTATTGAAGATATAATTAGTAAAGAGGAGGTCATATTGGAGTAGGGTAGACCTGTGATCCAATATGATTGGTGTCTCTCTTTTCTCTTTTTAAAATTTATTTATTTGTTAGCGTTCGGTCTTGTGGCATGTGAGATCTTTGTTTTGGTGCACGGGGCTTAATTGCCCCGTGGCATGTGGGATCTTAATTTCGCAGCCAGGGATCAAACCCACGCCCCCTGCATTCCAAGATGAATTGTTAACCACTAGACCACCAGAGAAGTCTCATGATTAGTGTCTTTATAAAAACCATGCAATGTACAGAGCCAGGCTTGAATACAGGGAGGACACTGCATGAAGATTGGAGCTAAGCTGCATGAACCAAGGAACTATCAGATGCTAGGAGAGATGCCTGGGACAGACCTTTCCTAGCAACTTCAGTAGGGGGACGGCCCCCGCCGACACCTTCCTCTTTGACGTCTAGCCTTTAGAACTCTGAGAAAATACATTTCTGTTGCTTAAGCCACTAACTTTGTAGTATTTTGTTAAGGTAGCCCTAGCAAATCAAACAGTAACACTTAAGGTAATAAAGTTTAGGATTTTTGGCTTTATGTGTAGCTAAAATTTTGAAAAAGAAAAAAATGATTACTGTAGAACAGGTAGTCTCTGACAAACTATGGCATACTTCGAGAAGCAGTCTCAATACTCAGCATTTCATTGGATCTGTCACTATTAATTGTGAAAGGTACGTTGTTACATTATATATTGAAATACCTAGAAATAAATAATGCTAGCAATTTAATTACGATACTTCAGAGATATTAAATGTGAAAAAAAAAGTAATGGACATCTTAGGATCAATGAAATACAGTAAATATTCTATAGACAATTTAGTTATAACAGTAAACACAGAAAAGAAATTGTTTACATGTGTTATAATTCAATAATTTATACCATAGCATGTAAACATGACTTGTCTTATTACAAGATTTTAAAAGAGTATATAAAATAATCAGATAATAAAGGATATAAAAATGTCAATATGGATATTGATATAGATATAAATATATACAAATAATACTGTTCTTTAGTTAACTTTATTCAAAATGCTTTCACTAGATTAGTGAAATGCAGTA
>SJYT01049077.1:271622-352499 GCA_006410635.1 Cephalophus harveyi
GCAGTATCAGTGGTATCATATATTCCCTTTATTTTTTTTCTTTTTGCTCTCTACTCTTGTCTTTAATTTATTTTTTATTTTTATTTTTTTAAATTTATTTTATTGAAGGATAGTTGATTGACAATATTGTGTTCATTTTTACCATACAGCAAAGTGATTCAGTTATACATATATATACATTGTCTTTCATATTCTTTTTCATTATGGTTTATCACAACATATATTCCCATTAAATAAAAGTAATATTTGGTATCAGTTACGCTTATTCTTATAGAAGGCAGGAGAAGGGGACGACAGAGGATGAGATGGTTGGATGGCATCATAGACTCAATAGACATGAGTTTGAGCAAGTTCTGGGAGATGGTGAAGGACAGGAAAGCCTGGTGTGCTGCAGTCTGTGGGGTCACACAGAGTCAGAACAACCAAGCTACTGAATCACAACAACAACAAATGCTTATTCTGCAAAGAAAGATAATTTGGAGTGGTGGTTTCATAAAAGAAATTTAATGCCCCTTTCTCTAGCAAATAAAAAATAATGGCACTGCTTCAATTGGGAAAAATAATAAGAGGACCTAATAAATGAAATGAAAACTGTAAAATTACCAAATGTAGTAATAATTTACTTCTTTTAAAAAGTTTGCTTTTATTTTCCTTTTCTTTATGAAACTGAGTCCCATTTACTTGAATTATTCTTCTCATTATGCATGGCTAAACTTCTTCAGAAGCAACTGGGATTTTTCATTTTAGTCCCAAAGGAAAGTTTTAATTGCATGTTGCCATGACAAGTTGAATTAGTAAGACATATATTACTAGATAATTCCACAACTCTCTAATTTTAGAGGGTCTTATCAAGAAAGCCACTTTCTTTAGATGTAACTGGGATCTAAAAAATGCAAAGCATCTGTTTCACAATTAGCAAGGAACAATGTAAGGATGAGTTCACTTGCTCAACCAGGGGTAGAGAAAGGAAGCCAGAGTCTCCCACTGTGCAATCTTTGATGATTTTACATTTATGAACCCATAACTGAGCTTGATTCAGCAACTGACCTGTGAAACAGCACTGATAATTAATATTAATTACTATTACAGTATTTAGAATATCCCCATAGTATTACAGAACACAATAAAACAATTTGAGATTCAATTACATCAGTGAACAGCTAAAACATTAGTAAAGCTATTAGCTAACACAAAGAAAAAAATGCTTAGAGTCTAAAGAAGGCATTTGCAAGCCAAGGAGCTGGGCTTCTCATCAGTCTTGCTGGGGCAAACACGTTAAGGGGGAGGTTGTGTCAAGTTGTGACAATCATTTCAATAAAGGGAGGGGGTGGGGAACAGCTAAATGTGTTTAGCAAAATTAGGTGTTAATTCATTTTAATAATTTAAATGAATTTAAATATTTATAAATCAGAAAGAACATAGCTAAAAACAGGGACACTGGAAGTGTAGAACAACTTAACAGCTCTAGACCTGAGATTCATCAGCAGCAGAATTTCATTTCACACAAGAGATTGAAATCATAAAATTATTATCAAAGTTTTTGTCCTTGTGCCTTTAAGGAGTCAAGAAAAGTAAGAAAGAAATTATCTTCTCCAGTTTTTTAATAAGCAACTTCAGTTTTTACAATACCAACGAAGAACAAATGCGGCACAATTTCTTTTGGCACCTGGCCTATCAGTGAACCTCTTCTACTTTCTGAGTAGCTCAGTCTTAGCCCCCATTTTCTTTAAAGATAATCTAAAATGCTAACTGTTTTGTGTGTTCTTTGCTGATCTCCATGAGCAGATACACACTACCTAAATTAGTGGCTCCCAACCTTTTTGGCACTAGGGACTGGTTTTGTGGAAGACAATTTTTCCACAAACTGGGTGGGAGGGGTGGTTTGGGGGTGATTGAAGCACATTACATATACTGTGCACTTTGTTTCTATTATTATTACATCGGCTCCATCTCAGATCATCAGGCATCAAATCCTGGCAGCTGAAGACCCTGCTAAATGGTACTTTTCCAATTGTACTTCGTCTCAGAGATCACTTAAATGCTTGACTTACCTATATTTTGGGCTACCCCAGTGACTCAGTGAAGAATCTGCCAGCAAAGCAGGAGACTCAGGTTCAATCCCTGCTTTCGGAAGATTCCCTGGAGAAGGGAATGGCATCCCACTCCTGTGTTCTTGCCTCGAGAATTCCATGGAAAGAAAAGCCTGGCGGGATACAATCCATGGGGTCCCAAAGAGGCAGACATGACTGAGCAACTTACACATTAAGGAGTTAACATATTTTTCTATGAAAGGCAAATGTTTTAGGCTTCACTGGCCATTTAGTCTCTTTCACAGATACTCAATTCTGCCATTTTATTGTAAAAGCAACCATAGACAACACACAAATGAAGGAACCTGGATGTGTTCCAATAAAACTTTATTTATGGACATTGAAATCGGAATTTCATATAATTTCACATGTCACGCAGTATTATTCTTCTTTTGATTTTATTCTCAACCATTTAAAAAATGTAAAAATGCTTCTTCACTCACCATCCATGCAAAAACAAGTGGCAGGCCAGATTTGGTCCACAAACTGTGTGTGTTTGAACATTGTGTTCTGCACTATGGGTTCTGTAAAATGAGGCATCTCCTAACCTTGTCTATGTCATCCCTGCAGTAGGGATAAGTGCTTAATAAGTGCTTCTGTGAGTATTTGTCAAAGTGAACACTGGCATCATAGAGACAAGAAGCAGTGAATACAAACAAAACGTAAAGTTCACCCTTCTGCCTTCCTCCTGTCTTCCTCATTGGAATATCTTTAAGGGAATCCTCTATTATTCTCTTTCATACTTTTCTGTTCTTTTCAACTAAGTAGTTACCAAAATAGTTAATTATGAATTTATTTGTGAGTTTTCATGTTTATTGCTTCATTGATTTCGATCAATGACATGATAAAGTATCATAAATGCAATGACTTTGAAAGCAATGCATATTTTCATCTGTTTCCACAAGTCATTAGTCAGATGGGCTTGGTTGGGTCTCTACTTAGAGAATGCCACAAGGCTAAAATCAAGGTGTCTACAGGACTGTGTTCCTTTACAAAAACTCAAGAGAGTCTATACGACAGAATCTGCTTAGAAGCAGACTTTTTTTCTATGAAGGGCAAATGCTTTAGGCTTCACTGGTCATTTAGTCTCATGTTGGCTGAGTTGAGTTCCATGCAACTATAGGACTGAAGTCTCCGTTTCTTTGATGACTGTTGGCTTATTCTCAGCACCTAAATTCTACTGCATTCCTTGACTCATATTCCCTGTGCCTCTAAAACCAGTAACTGTGGATCAAAGTCCTTTTCATGCTTCATCTCTCCTTCATTTTCTTCAGCTCCTCATCTCCCTCCAACTTCAACCAAGAAAGGGTCTCTGGCTTTTATTTATTTAGTTTTTCCTTGATGACTGATCTGTTTTATTAGATGCAGCTTGCTTGTACCTCAAATATCACACATTAAAGTGCAACAGGCTGTCAAGTCTTGCATTTCTTGAAGTGGGAGGTAGTTTCCACCCTCACATAGGGCTGCAACACCACAATGTCCACCCTTGTGCTCCAGTGTGTGTAACAGGGTGACAAGAATACAACAGCCAGATGTTCCAAGAGGATGGCCCAGGGCTGTGGCTCCTCCTTCAGTGTTGACCTTCTCTGGGTTTAAACCAAGTTCTTTAGCTATTTGCAACAGACAGGGCTGCAAAGGCTTCATTGATTTCAAATACATCAATATCCTCCAGGGACCACCCTGCTTTTGCAACAGCTTGCTTTATTGCTGGAACTGGTCCTCTTCCCATAATGGAAGGCTCCACATCTGCTTGTGCCCAGGAAACTATCTGTGCTAAGGGTGTGAGCCCACAGTTGCCAGCTTCAGACTTCATAAGAACCACTGAGGCAGCACCATTATTCATTCCAGAAGCATCAGCTGGTGTGACTGTTCCCGTTCCATCCATAAGGAAGCAAGGCTTTAGCTTAGACACGGCTTCCATGTTACTCCCATGGTGAAGAAACTCATCTGCGTTAACCTCAAAAAAGGTTTTATCCCCCCTCGTGGCTCAGACGGTAAAGCGTCTGCCTACAAAGAGGGAGACCCGGGGTTCGATCCCTGGGTCGCGAAGATCCCCAGGAGAAGGAAATGGCAACCCACTCCAGTATTCTTGCCTGGAAAATCCCATGGATGGAGCCTGGTAGGCTTACAGTCCATGGAGTCGCAAAAAGTCGGACATGACTTTGTGACTTCATTTCAAGACCGTTTTTTTAGAATATACAAAAACTGGTACGATCTCTGTCAAAACGGCCAGCCTTCTGTGCATTCTCCGTCCTGCTTGGGGACAGCACTGCAACCTTGGCCCGGGCTTCTCTACTCACTTGCCATCGTTTGGCCACATTTTCGGCTGTAATACCCATATGATAGCTGTGGAACGTGTCAGTGAGCCCGTCACAGGGTATACTGTCGGTCAGTGGTTTTTCCCCAATCTTGACTCCCGTCCTCGAGTGAGCCAAATGAGGAGCCTTGCTTATATTTTCCTTGCCTCCTGCAACAATGCTGGAGTCTCCTATCCTTATCGACTGGGCTGCGAGACACACGGCTTTCAGACCTGACCTGCAGATCATTTGGCAGCTGCACACTGGAACCGTGTAGGGGATTCCTGCACCTACACTGGCCTTTCGGACAGGGTTCTGCCCACAGCCTACTGCCAAAACGTGTCCAAATATGGCCTCCGAGACCTCTTCAGGAGCCACAGCGCCCTTTCAGGACCTCTCTGACGACAGTTGAGCCCAGGTCATGGACGGGAACGGTGGATAGGGCACCATCGAAAGAGCCCATGATGGCGCGCGCCGCCGAGACAAGGACCACTGGGTCCGAATCTGCACCCATCCTGCCGCACTACCGCCTCTCCAGCAGCTACTGTGGGCCCCAGGGCCGCCAGCTTAGTGCCGGCTTTTAAAGTTTCATGTGATTCAATGTTCTCACCCATATAGTCTAGGGTACTATCTCCATGTCAAGATCAGTAACTTTAACTACATCTGCAAAGTTCCTTGGCCATGTAATATAGCATTGTTATAGGTTTCAGGGGTGAGTACACAGACATCTTTGGAAGGAGGCATTATTCAGAATACCACAATTACCAACCATCCCTGTAAGTTTCATGAACAAAGGTCCCATCTTTTTTTAATCATTGTTGCATATCCAATGTGTGACATCCTTGCCATACACTTAATAATGGCTCAATAAATATATCTTGAATCAAAGAAAGAATAAGTGAGCAAATTAATGAGTGAATATGTGGATCTAGAGTTTAGTAGAATGTTCTAACAAACATTGAATCAAACATTTAGGAAACTTGAGTGTATCTACGGGTCAGTGGTTAACAAAAGGACAGATTTTCAATTCAAGAAAACATGGATTCAAGTTGGTAGTTTAATTGTTGCTTATTAACTGAGTACCAAGGATCTCTGTGCCACAGTTTCTTCATATGAAAAATGGGAAATCAAAACTTCTGTCTAAACGTTTTGCTGAGGATCAGATATATATGGCTGTGTATCTAGTTCCTGGATATTACAGTGCCTAGCTCATAGTAAGCACTTACTTTATTATAGCCATTATAAATGTTACAGGTATTTTGAGGTCTAGGTAGTTGATGAAATTAACTTATTGGGGAACAAATGGAATAGAGGAGAGAGGGAGGGAGGGGAGAAGAATAAGGTTGAGTCCAGGAGATGGAAGGGAAGAGAGAGGTCTCAGCAGAACACTGTCACTTAGCAATATTTAAGAAGCAAGTAACTAAAGAGAAGTAAGAATCAATAGTTAAAGATTCAAGAAAGATAGAGAAGAGCACAGTCTTGGAAACAAAAATGGAGGAGGAATTTGAAGGACAGAGTCACTGACAGTTTCAAATACGAGGACAATATCATGTAATGTAAAAACTGAAATGAGTCCATTATGTTATTGGATAAAGATGTCAGTGATGACCCAGCAAGGAAGGTTTGGTGAAATATTAAGGAAGACATTCAAATGTAGCAGTTTGAAGGAGAAATCGAAAAAGAAGGAATGAGAAAGCAGAAATGGAATGAGAAAGCATGGTCTATGCTTTCCAGAAGTTTGATGTTGAAGCAAAAAAGAAAGATGAGCCATAATTTGGAGAAAAGTCTTGATATAAATGGGAATTTGGGGTGCACATGTATTTATTTTACTGTCCTTCACATCTTTCTTACCACTGCTTTTCAGTCCCTTTCCTCTCTATCTTTTCTACCTTCTCCCATCAATGATAAAATTAATCAATCAATAAATAAAAAGGATAATCAATAGTAAATCTAAGAGAAAAATGGAAAATTTTATTTGAGCCAACTTGGGAGACAGTTTTTCAGAAAACTCTGAGGCCTCTTCTGAAGAGGTAAAGCGGGCTTCCCTGGTGACTCAGATAGTAAACAATCTGCCTGCCAATATGGGAGACCCAGGTTCAATCCCTGGATCAGGAGGATCCCCTGGAGAAGAAAGTTGTAACCAGTATTCTTGTCTGGAGAATTACATGGACAGAGGAGCCTGGTGGACTACAGTCCATGGGATTGCAGAGTCAGACGTGACTGTCACACACAAAGTGGGAAGCCAGTATATAATGTGATTTTAGAAAGAGGGTCCATGCAATCAAGCACACATATAAGGCTATTGCCATTTGCAAGGAACAGATATGCTATCCTAGTGAATGGTTTTAGTGTTTTTCTAAGTGTAGGGAGGTGCAAGAAACCAGATTCACAAAATTTTCTCCTGAAAATATCTAACTATCTGAAGCCCAGTTCTGCCAGCTTTCTGAGTATAAAGTGCCTTATCCTGATCTTCCCCCCGAGTTCCTTTCAGGTTGTACTGTAGGTCAGTGACAGCAGTGGGTAATGATTTGATTCTTGTAGAACTGAATGATGGGCAATATTCTTTATTTTACAATCCCTTCCCTTTTGGCTTTAATGTCAGCCAAGGTTTGAGAGATATTCTGTCCCACAGTGCTAGAAATATTCATTCCCACTTTGGGTGAGGATTTCATTGGTAGGTCACTTCATGTAGTATTACTGAAGTAGGCTTGGTAAGTAGCAGCCAAAAGCCCCTGTCCCACCTGTTTTACTAGTCTGTTATAATCCAGGAAATGATTTCCTCTTGTTGCTTCTTCCCAAATCTAGGCTTCCAGGGTTATAATCATTGATCTCATTGAACTGTATAAGCGGTCAATGGTACCAGTTCATTTAGTTCTTTTTGGTAGAGGCTTAGAAACACATTTGGTAATGCAAGAAATTGCAAAATAGGCCAAATACCAGTAATATACCTTGTAGCATTAATAAGGTCATAAGAAAGTATTCAAGTTAAAACTTGCATTAGATGCAGCTCAGTATCTCCCCAGGTTGTCTGACCCAGGCTGCTCTGCACCAGTCATCTTAAAATGAAATGACAAGTTGGAATCATATATAAAGTTCACCATAGACACTTGCATGTACCAGATGAGGGGTGGCTTATCATGTTCTCTTACAGGACTGAGAAGGGAATATTGTCTTCTAAGGAGTTGCATGGCTGATGTCTGAAGAAGAAAAATCGATCTTTATGGTTGAGCAGGTATTTCTGCCCTTGGGGAGGTCTGGTTAATGCTCAGTGTAGATGCGTAATGAATGCTAGAGGCAAGGGAGGAGACCTACATGGGCAGAGAAAAGCTTTATGTTTAAATTATTCTTATCTCACTTTAAAAATACCAATTTTATTTCATCACTCCATCATGCTCAACAAAGAACCTCAACTACTTCCTGCAACATATAGGAACTATCAGGTAGGACCTTTCTCAACTTGTTAAGATAACCTGCTTCCCACATCTCAACTCCCCAAAGGTCTTACCTTCTGCCTTGCTATCAAGTGGAAGTAATAAACCGTCACATATCAGAATAATTCTGTCATTTATGCACTGAATCCCTGCCCTGCTTGCTTTTCTACCATCTAATGTGTGTTACTTGCTCAGTTGGTTCCAACTGTTTGTGACCCCATGGACTGTAGCCCGCCAGGCTCCTCTGTCCATGGGATTCTCCAGGCAAGAATACTGGAGTGGGTTGCCATTCCCTTCTCCAGGGATCTTCCCAACCCAATGATAGAACCCAGGTTTCCCACCTTGCACACTGATTCTTTACTGACTGATCCGCCAGGGAAGCCCATCTTCTTATCATGATCTTGAATAATTATTAACTCCTCTGTATCCCAGTTCTTTCCATTATAAAGTGGAAGCAAAAACTCACTGTTAATGTAGATTAAAATGAATAAAATGTTAATATAATGGCTAGTGTTTAGTAGGCACTCAATATCTTTTCTCTCTCCCCTTTTTTTTTTCTCTTTCTTTTTTTTTTTAAATTTTATTTTTATTTTATTTTACTTATAATACCGTATTGGTTTTGCCATACATTGACATGAATTCACCACAGGTGTATACGAGCTTCCAATCCTGAATCCCTCTCCCACATCCCACCCCATATCCTCTCTCTGGATCATCCCTGTGCACCAGCCCCAAGCATCCTGTATCCTGTATCGAACATAGGCTGGTGCTTCATTCTTACATGATAATATACATGTTTCAATGCCATTCCTCCAAATCATCCCACCCTCTCCCTCTCCCACAGAGTCCAAAAGTCCGTTCTATACATCTGTGTCTCTTTTGCTGTCTCGCATACAAGGTTATCATTGCCATCTTTCTAAATTCCATATATATGTGTCAGTATACTGTATTTGTGTTTTTCTTTCTGGCTTACTTCACTCTGTATAATAGGTTCCAGTTTCATCTGTCTCATTAGAACTGATTCAAATGAATTCTTTTTAATGGCTGAGTAATACTCCATTGTGTATATGTACCACAGCTTTCTTATCCATTCATCTGCTGATGGACATCTAGGTTGTACAGCCACTATGGAGAACAGTGTAGAGATTCCTTAAAAAACTGCAAATAGAACTGCCTTATGACCCACCAATCCCATTGCTGGGCATACACACCGAGGAAACCAGAATTGAAAGAGCCACATGTACCCCAATGTTCATTGCAGCACTGTTTATAATAGCCAGGACATGGAAACAACCTAAATGTCCCTCCCTTTTTTAAAAAAATATTTTGGGGCACATTGCTTAGCATGCAGGATCTTAGTTCCCTGGCCAGGGATCAAACCCATGCCCCCTGCAGTGGGAGCCTAGAATCAACCACTGGAGCACCAGGCAAGTCCCTCCCTTGCTTCTAATACTAAATACATAACCTTTTTGGTACCTTATTCTGTTACGGTTTTTCTCCTAAACCCTGTCTTCCTCTGGCATAGTCAATTATCAGGCTTTTTTATTAGACACTTTCTGTTCTACCAGCATCTAGGATTTCCCATTTCTTTTCCATTCTTCATCTATTACATGCCAATTGTTCTTTACTGTTTCATAAGCTACCTCTGCCGTCCCACCTTCTGGTCTTGCTCCACATCTTTTCAATCTTTGTCTCTATTCATACTCTTGTACAACACCAGCTCTGCATCATTTCACTTGTGAACCCTACTCTTTAAGCCTCCTCCTTCACATGGTCCCTTCCCTCACCACCTCTTTACTCTTTGACTTGATATCTAAAAGCAATAAATGGAATGTCATTTATTAGATATACATCCTATGAGGAAAAGAACATCTGCTTCATCCATTGCTGTATCCTTAGGACCTTGAACTTTGACTGTTTCTTGAACACTGAGTTAATGAATTAACATGTCCCTGCTTCCAATTTCCTTTCCTTGAAGTCACCAAACTGCTTTGCCTAACTATCAAATTTATATCTTCAACCAAAACTTTCCTTTTGTGTTTCAGGCTACCTGCTTGATAGTTCCCCTTAAACGTCTCATTCTGAATTAGACACGCTCCAAACTAAATTCAAGAACTTTACTTCCACCTCTCAGTTGTTTCTCCTCCACAGCCCTCTGGCTCAGTGAATCCACCTGTTGTTCCAATGAGACATTTGGAGTCATCATTTTCGAGCTCATCTTATTCATTCCCCCTAACCAATCCTCCATTAAATCCACAGACTTTGTTCTGGCATATCTCTTGGCTCTGTATACTTCTTTTCACCTCCATTGCTAACATCTAGTTAAGCAATCACTCTATATAGTGTGGACTACTGCACTAGTCTATTATATGTCTCCTCATATTCATGCCTAAGCCCTATGCAATCCATTTTCCATACAGTAGCAAGAATAGTATGTTTAAATGTATTGGTTTGGGCCAAAAAGTTCCTTCAGATTTGTCTGTAACATCTTATGAAAAAACCCAAGCAAATTTTTGGCCACCACAATAGAATTAATCATTTCACTCCTTTATTCAGAACATTGGAGAGAAATAATAAGCATGGCCTATGAGGATATACATAATTGAACTCCTGCCTATATTAGCAGCTAGATTTTTTTCCACTCTGCTTGTTATTTGTATTTTCATCACTTTCTCTAGAGTTCAGCTTTTTCTTACTTTGGAATCTTCAAAGAGGTAGCTCTTTCATTTATGTTTCTGCAATCAGCTGCACATTGACTAGCTGGCTCTGCTTCAGCAGGTTATTTGGTTGTCAGCTGGGTATCTCAGCTTTCCTTCATGTAGCCACTTGATCTCTAGTAGGCTGTCCTTGTGCTGTGGGCTTACTCTATGGCAGAGGCAGAGTTGAAAACAAGTCATAAGATGAGCCCAAACTCAAAGAGTGGAGAAACAGACCTCTGCTAGATGAGAGAAACTGTCAAATCACCTTGCAAGCAAAGAACACGGATATAGGTAAGCCATTATCTGAGGCTATCAATAAAATGAATCTACACAACAGCCAAGTCTCAGAAAGGGAGTCTAATTTTTTTTCTTTCCTTTAAAGTATAGGATATTGGTATATGTAAATATGTGTGTGTGCTTAGTCATTCAGTCATGTCTGACTTTTTGAGACCCCATCAACCATAACCTGCCAGGCTCCCCCATCCATGGGGATTCTCCAGGCAAGAGTACCAAGTGGGTTGCCATGCCTTCCTCCAGGGTTCTTCTCAACCTAGGGATAAAACTCAGGTCTCCTGCAATGCAGATGGATTCTTTACCATCTGAGCCACCAGGGAAGCACATGAATACTGGAGTGAGTAGCCTATCCCTTCTCCAAGGCATCTTCCCAACCCAGGAATCAAACCAGGGTCTCCTGCATTGCAACAGATTCTTACCCAGCTTAGCTACCAGGGAAGCCCAGATGCAAATATAAATACATACAAATATCAATATATACTTAATTGAGTACTGGAGGATATTTATATTTCAAAACTCCTCCAAAGGTAGTAGAAAAGTTTCCCTAGTGATAAGGACAGAGAATGTAATGAAGTTTGGAATTAGGATTTGGGAAGTGGAAGCAGGCATTTATTTTATTTTAAGATTATAAAGTGATGGAATTTACCTGGGCCTTGGAGAAAGTGCTATAAAAATCAAGAAAGTTTGAGAAGCAGTACAGGAAGAATAAAGTAGTGAATAAAAGGGTAGATTTTAGAACAAGAGAAATTCTTCAAGGCTTCCATACTTAGATAATTTCTTCTGTGTCACTTTAGGCTCCGAAAGTCACAGATCCCTGTATTAAACAGTAACACTGAGTACCTTTCTTTACAATATTCATTAATGTTGAAACTTTGCATTACTTTGTGTAAGCTTCTACACAGAAGTCAGACATTGTCTGTGATTTTTCCAAATTCTTTGAGCATAAATATTTTATATATGTAAACCAGTCAGAATGTCCATGATCAACAGTTTTACAAATAACAAATGACGGAGAGGGTGTGGAGAAAAGGGAACTCTCTTGCACTGTTGAGAGGAATGTAAGTTGGTTTAGCCACTATAGAAAACATTATGGAGGTTCCTTAGAAAACCAAAAGTAGAATTACCATATGATCCAGCAATCACATTCCTGGGCATATACCTGGAGAAAACCATAATTCCAAAAGATACCCCAATGTTTATTCATTGTAGCACTATATACAATAGCCAGAACATGAAAGAAGCTAAATGTCCATCAACAGAGGAATGGATAAAGATGTAGTACATATAAGAAAGTAAAGTCACTCAGTCATGTCCAACTCTTTGTGATCCCATGGACTATAGTTTGCCATGCCTTCCTCCAGGGTTCTTCTCAACCTAGGGATAAAACTCAGGTCTCCTGCAATGCAGATGGATTCTTTACCATCTGAGCCACCAGGGAAGCACATGAATACTGGAGTGAGTAGCCTATCCCTTCTCCAAGGCATCTTCCCAACCCAGGAATCAAACCAGGGTCTCCTGCATTGCAACAGATTCTTACCCAGCTTAGCTACCAGGGAAGCCCAGATGCAAATATAAATACATACAAATATCAATATATACTTAATTGAGTACTGGAGGATATTTATATTTCAAAACTCCTCCAAAGGTAGTAGAAAAGTTTCCCTAGTGATAAGGACAGAGAATGTAATGAAGTTTGGAATTAGGATTTGGGAAGTGGAAGCAGGCATTTATTTTATTTTAAGATTATAAAGTGATGGAATTTACCTGGGCCTTGGAGAAAGTGCTATAAAAATCAAGAAAGTTTGAGAAGCAGTACAGGAAGAATAAAGTAGTGAATAAAAGGGTAGATTTTAGAACAAGAGAAATTCTTCAAGGCTTCCATACTTAGATAATTTCTTCTGTGTCACTTTAGGCTCCGAAAGTCACAGATCCCTGTATTAAACAGTAACACTGAGTACCTTTCTTTACAATATTCATTAATGTTGAAACTTTGCATTACTTTGTGTAAGCTTCTACACAGAAGTCAGACATTGTCTGTGATTTTTCCAAATTCTTTGAGCATAAATATTTTATATATGTAAACCAGTCAGAATGTCCATGATCAACAGTTTTACAAATAACAAATGACGGAGAGGGTGTGGAGAAAAGGGAACTCTCTTGCACTGTTGAGAGGAATGTAAGTTGGTTTAGCCACTATAGAAAACATTATGGAGGTTCCTTAGAAAACCAAAAGTAGAATTACCATATGATCCAGCAATCACATTCCTGGGCATATACCTGGAGAAAACCATAATTCCAAAAGATACCCCAATGTTTATTCATTGTAGCACTATATACAATAGCCAGAACATGAAAGAAGCTAAATGTCCATCAACAGAGGAATGGATAAAGATGTAGTACATATAAGAAAGTAAAGTCACTCAGTCATGTCCAACTCTTTGTGATCCCATGGACTATAGTTTACCAGGCTTCTCTGTCCATGGGATTTTCCAGACAAGAGTACTGGAGTGGGTTGCCATTTCCTTCTCCAGGGGATCTTCCTGATATATGCAATGAAATATTGCTCAACCATAAAAAAGGAATGAAACTGTGCCATTTGCAGAGATGAATGGCACATCTGTCACCCTGTCACAGAGAGTGTGGCATCACTGACTCAATGGACATGAGTTTGAGAAAACTCAGGGAGCTGGTAAACAACAGGGAAGCCTGGCATGCTGTAGTTCGTGGTGTTGCAAGGAGTCGGACATGACTGAGTGACTGAACAGCAACGAAGCTGTCCTAGCAGAGTCTCCCAGGTGGCTCAGAAGGAAAGAATCCATCTGCAATGCAGGAGACATGGGTTTGATCCCTGGGTTAGGAAGATCCCCTAGAGAAGGAAATGACAACCCACTCCAGTATTCTTGCCTGGGAAATCCTATGGGCAGAGGAGACTGGAGGGCCTTAATCCATGGGGTTGCAAAGACGATTTAACTAAAGAACAACAAAAGCTCTCCTAGCAATCTATTTATTTGCAAACATTTTTGATCTTTTTTCAGAAACATTCTTACCTGAGGTACGTAATTCCTTGTTGATCTTGTGATGGTCAATTTTATGTGTCAACTTCACTGGACTAAGTGATGCTTAGATAACTTGGAAACATGATTTCTGAGTGTGTCTGTGAGGGTTTTTTCAGAAGAGATTGGCATTTGAAACAGTAGATTGAGTAAAAATCACCCTCATGAATGTGAGCAGACATAATACAATCCTGGTGGTGGTGGTTTAGTCTCTAAATTGTGTCTGATTCTTGTGACCCCATGGACTGTAGACCCCCAGGCTCCTTTGTCCATGGGATTTCTCAGGCAAGAATACTGGGGTGGGTTACCATTTCCTCCTCCAGGGGATCTTCCCCATCCAGGAATTGAACCCTGGTCTTCTACATTTCAGGCAGATCCTTTACCACCTGAGCTATCAGAGAAGCCTAGTCCAATCCTTTCAGGACTTAAATAGAACAAAAGGTGAAGGAAGGGTGGATTTGCTCTCTGCTTGATCTGGACATCCGTCGTCTCCTACCCTTAGAACTAGGTACTTCTGATTCCTGTATTTTCAGACTAGGTTGAGGTCTTATATCATAGAACTCCCAATTCTCAGGTCTTTCGATTCAGACTAAATTGCACCACTGGTTTCTTTGTTCCAGCTTGCAGAAAGCAAGCAGATCATGGGACTTCTAAACATCCATTACTCTGGGAGTCAATTCCTATGACATATCCTTTTATATACATCTTTAAACATCTTATTGATTCTGTTTCCCTAGAGAATCCTGACAAAAACACTTCTCCATGACATATAATTCCTAGTGGTTTTTAATTTTCAATTTCAACTTAATTGTTACTCCTTTATAAATGACATTTATTTGTGGCAACTGTTAGAGAGTCCTTGTCTTTGCTGTTCTGTGCTTTCACTATGTTGTGACTAACAATAGATTTCTACATATTTAACCTGTTTAGCTCACGTGATGGCTTTTGAATTATAATTTGTACCTTTCATGAATTCTCAAAAAATGTTATCATTGTTTCTTCCCCATTTTCTCTAATCTCCTTTGAGAATTCCAGTTACGCATGTGTTCACCCTTATTTTCTTTTTGTATGCCATTTTAGTTATTTTTCAAGGTTTCTATATCCTAGCATCTCTGTAAGCTGCATTTATCTATTTCATTATTAATTTATACATAATAATTTACTATCATTAATCTATAATCTCTCTTTTAACTTATGACTTATCTTTCTGCCCTTATATTTAACCCATCAATTGAAGTTTTGACTTAAATTATTAAGTTTAATCTCTCAGCTTCTTCTGGTTTTTCCTGACCAGTAGTATAAAACAGGTAGTATTCAATATAAAGTAGAACTCAAAGGACTTCCATGGTAGTCCAGTGGCCAAGACTCCGTGTTCCCAGTGCAGGGAGCTTGGGTTTGATCCCTGGTCAGGGAACTAGATCCCACATGCTGCGGCTCAGCATTCTCACTAGTGCCCCAGCAAAGATGGAAGATCCTGCTTGCTGTAATTATGATCCAACGCAGCCAAAATAAATGAATAAGTAAAATAAATATTTTAAGAAATGGACTCTCCTTTAAAAAAAATAAAAAAATAAAATAGAACTCTAAACTAGTGTGAGATAAGCCAAAGACACACATTCTACAGAATCACTTTATCCCCTGTCTGCAGCTGTGGTCAAACCAGACAGATTTTCACATCCTTCTACAATATTTTTTTTCATCCTGCTCTTTAAGGATAGATTCCTTTGGAGAAACAACTATTATGAGAATTCTTCTGATTTTCTCTACTTCCATACACCAGATGTAATATCCTTGTTCCAATGTAGCTGTTCCCTAAAATTCCAGGTTGCTGTATCATCATATTTTCCCTTCCTATGCCCCAAGAAATGCCTCAGATTTCATATTGTCTTGTGATTTTGATTTCAGCTTTTAAATCCTTCTGTGTTATTGGAGAAAGAGGAAATACTTAAAGATTTCTTTTAGTTTCTTGAGAATTCAGCCATGAATTTTAAAATATATTTATTTTAGCTTAGTTCATGCCTACATGTTATTCAGAGGAAGAGCTTGAAAGAAAACTACATATATTTTTACATACAGCTATATTCTCACCACTTTGTGCTGTGTGAACACAAAAATATTTATTTAATAGTGTTATAGAATTGTTTGGATTGAAGGAGAAGAAAAACATAAATAAGACACTGTACATATTTTTTAGTTTCTGAATGGCTTAAGCGTATAGAAAAAATAGAGAATGATATTAAACAGCCAAGATTTGACAACCCAGATATTATGAATGTTGGTATTCTTCTATACATGCTCCAATTTTTTTAGAGTAATACAATGTTGCCAAAACAAATAACTTCCAATTAGAGCTAACTGAAGAGTAGAGAATTTATTTATGCATTCTTTCAGTTAACATGCATTGACTCAAAAGTTAAATATCATATGCAGTGCTTAGCAGTGGAGATTTAAATCACTCATGTTCAGGTCAATAATGAAACTATGCCTTTCCAAATAAAATTTTACTGTGACTGTGTTATTGATAACACAATCTTGTTTCATAAACATTTATTGAACACAGAGGAAAAATCTAGCAGTGAAAATAAAGAGGAGGAAGAAAATGCTCTAATTATGAGAAGCCTTCTTTATTCCCTACTGTCATTGTATATCTAAAAAAAATTGACTCATTTATGTATGTTATTCCTTGCCTTTCACCTCTATTTGGATTATTTATTAATCTTTGACCAAAAAAATCAATATATTGTGAATTCATTTATATACACTCAATATTAGTGAGATAAAATACAATAATGAAAGTACTATTACATAAAGAAGTACCAGATAGAACTATTATAGATACTTAGAGATGAGCTATGCCTCTTTCATTTCCTGTATTTCACTGTACAAGTAGATATAGTACTATTTCTTCCATTATGAATTGAAATATTCTTAAATTTGTTGAAGAATTTCAATAAAGCCAATGAAAAGAATTATTAATCCCCTTGAATAGTAGTGGGAAATGCACTGTAATTGGTAGGCTTCATATCAGAATTCTTGGAATTTCTCCAACTGCATTAGCAATTGGTCATCTTAATTACATGGTCCATTAGCTGAAATCTGCATTACAAAACTCCCAAGCACAATTCTTGCCAACTCTGATCCATTCATTGTAAGGTCAAAGTTGCCTTGCTCATTGCAAAATGAAACTAGATATATTAAGTTAAAGTATTTTGAGCTCATTAAATATACAACCTCAAGTTAGTCACCGTATCACATACAGAAAATAACTACAGTCCTAGAGACAATGCCCCCAATACTTCCAGCTTTTTATGATGTAAGGTAATTCTGCAAAAGATATGGGCATATTCAAAAAAATTTAGAAGAGACTATCCATCTTTGAGCTTCTACTTCCTGTGACTTATAGTTACTTACAATGTTGACAGAAATGTCTCAGTCTAACTGATAATAACCATTAGCATATTTGTTAAAAAAAAAAAAAGTAGATTCACTTATCGCTGCCAGCAAGGATTGCTTCAGTCCAGAGGTATCCATGGAACCTTAACCAAAGCCACCTTGCAATGTTTGTTTTAGCACAGTCCCAATTCAAAAGTACTCAGACAACCAACTAAAATTGAATGAATCTATTCAATATTCATTCTTTCACTTGCTAAGATATTAACTTCTATTTTTATCTGCAATGTGCTCCATGCTGAAGTACTGTTATTAATAAAAGACACTCATTGTCTTCAAGATACTTATGACCTGGCCCATTTTATGCAAATGTTTCAAAAAGAGTATAGATTTATGAAAGCATGTCATTTTCTATCATAGATCTTATTTCTCCATTTTTTTTCCAAAGTTTTTCCAAAACTCATTCAGATTCCTCACTAACATCCAAAAACTATGTCTATACATTTCTTAGATCCCAACTATCTAATTTATCAAAATATTGAGGCTAACCTAGAATATAGCATATAATGAACTTAGGCTATATTGTTGTAACCTTAAATATTCTTGCAAATCATGTGTATGATAAGCCATCTAGAATTTTGCCCAGTACTGAAGGCAGACTTATTGATTTACATTTCAGTCCCCAGTTTTGCTTCAATATAAGTGGAAACAAGAGGTGCCTGTCTCTTGCCTTCTTGCATTATTTTGTTGTTTTTAGTTTCCCTGAATCTTTAGAAATTACATAAAATTTCAAGTGCACATACAAGTTCTTATAGTAGCTGAGCTCCAATTGTTCCAAGTTAGAAGAGCTGTTAAATTGTCTCTTACAGTCTTTTTCACTCAACCATGATTTCACACCATTGCTTATCCTAAACTTTCTCATTTAAAACCTATTCCTTCTGGCATGAAAAAGAAATGGAGATCGTTAACCACTTCTATTTTCCTATACATTACACCTGTGGATTTACTGTACAGTCATGCCTTAATCCTTTTCATGTCTTGAACAACAACAACAACAAAAAAAAAAAACCAGAAAAACACGTTTCTATTGTCTATGTATTTTCTTATTGCAGATCTCAGCATTAATCTTACATCATATATTGTTCTGTTTCACTCTAATATACATCCTTATCTAAATATCATCCAGTCCATCTTTTCTACCAACTTATTTAAAATTGTGTTTTATTAAATTACTATCTATGCACCCAAACCTTATCTCTAACCCTATCTTCCTTTCCTCATTTTCTTTTGCATTTGGATCAGCTGCAATTGTAGAGTCTGATATTCCTTTTTGGAGGCTCCCAGCCTTCTTAACTCATCCTTCCTTTTAGAGGGTCAAGAAGTGGGATCAAATCTGTTATGGTGGAAGCTTAGAGACGATATGACTTAAGTCCAATCATCTTATACAAACCCGGCTGTCTGGAAATGGAAATAAAACAGTTTCCTGGAAGGAACTGTGTAGATAGGATGAGCTCTATGGAGTTCAATCTAGTTTCTAATCCCATTAGTCCCAGGGGAGATAGATAAAAGGACCATTAAAGTGGTAGAGATGTGTTCTGTGATTGTGATTGCACCCCATCTCTGACAGTGCCTGCCTCCTTGTGGTCAGTGAAGAAACTGCTAGTGTCAGGAGTTTCAGCTAAGGAACGCTTTGGTGGTAGCAATGATGAAGGGAACAAACTGCACTTTGTGTTATTCTTCAACTAGCTGGGCGTTACACAGTGTTATTGAAATAGATCGGAGGGAACAGGAACAACCTTCTTCCACCCTGGAAGCTAAAAGATAAGTCAGAGGTGGCAGAGGTAGTGATTTTAAAGATACTGCCAGAGAGCAGTGGGATGACGATCATCATTAAATACCAGGAGTATCATGTACCAATATCTCTTGCTTTGTATTCATGACCCTAAACCAAAGTTAATCTTCTATCACAGGGAGTTAATACACTCGTTAATGGTGACTAAACAAAGCCTAAATTATTCAGGAAAAGTTTGTTGTTTAAACAACAACAGGGAGAATTTTGTAGTGGCCACAGCATCCTCCTGCTTGTGAGGAATAATACTGTCATCATTTATTTCTGAGAGCTTCTTCTCTGCTGTCTGAAGTGAGGTTCTAGCTCAGAGAGAAGAGAATCTCAACTAATATGGAGCAGATCTTCAATGCGTTCATTTAGCTAGTGAGCATTTATTAAGCATTGATTTAGAGTCTAGACCCTCACTATACATTTTTCCATTCATATAGTTGTTGAGAATGTATGACTTGTGAGTATTCTGGGGGGAGTCATTTATACCCAGTCTTATGTTGTCTAGGAATTACTTCCCATTAAAGGATTTCAAGTCATCTTTTACAGCATTTTGAGCACATGTCTTATTACAACCGTCATTTCCACTTACTAATGATTGCAAACTTTAAAGTGACACAGCCCTTCTGAAAAGGCCCCTGTGACTCTCATATTAAAAACCACTTTTCTTTTGTTTTAAAAGTTAATTTAACAGTGGGTTCCATCATTCTACCTTCTCACTGTGTAAACATGAATAGAAATTTCAGAAGCTACCTGAAAATTTGAAGTTTCAGGAAAAGAAATGAACATTATTTGAGTATTTGCTATGTTCTAAGTACCTATGTTTTGCATTTTCATGTTAACATATTTAATCTTTCAAGATTTCCTGGTGGCTCAGATGGAACTTCCCTGGTGGCTCAGACGGTAAATCGTCTGCCTGCAAGGTGGAAGACCTGGGTTCAATCTCTGGGTCAGGAAGATCCCCTGGAGAAGAAAATGGCAACCCACTCCAGTACTCTTGCCTGGAAAATCCTTTGGACAGAGGAGCCTGGTAGGCTACAGTCCATGGACTCGCAAAGAGTCGGACATGACTGAGCGACTTCACTTTCACTTTCAGATGGTAAAAATCTGCCTGCAATGCAGCAGACTCGGGTTCAATCCCTGAGTCTGGAAGATTCACTGGAGAAGGGCTTGGCAACCCACTCCAGTATTCTTGCCTGGAGAATCCCATGCATAGAGGAGCCTGGTGGGCTACAGTCCACAGGATTACAAAGAGTCGAGCATGACTGAAGCAACTGAGCATGCTCACACATCTCAAGTTTTACATTTTGAGCATACTGATTCGCATTGAGTTTAAAAGGCAGGACCAGAGCTCTGTGGCCGTCTCCACACACTGCTGAGCCTTGACCCTGCTCTGGCCTGCCTAGGTGATGGTTTGAGACTGGCATCTGCCCATACTCCTCTTCTTGTCTGGCTATACTGCTGTTTCACCACTGTGACAAAACACTCGTTTTCTTCCCTTTTATTTTCATCCACAGTGGACTCTTTGTTTAAAAATAGAGAAGGATTGTGCAGAGTTACTTGGCTTTCTTCCCTACAGATCTGGTCCTATCTACCTTCCCTGCTGCCTTTCTAACTAACATAGCTACACCCTATGGGAAGTTTCTGTTCTTGCCTTCGTGACCAAGACTTAGTTTTCCTCAACATTCACCACCATCTTGGCATTTTCACTTTTTTTTTATTCACCATCATCTTAACAAATCTCTATTATATTCTTCTTAGAAATAGGTATTTTATTAAAAATTGCTGAAGGAATTAGTTGAAAGGTTTTCAATCAGTCAGGGCATAAACCTTAACTTTCAAGTACCTGTTTTCAAGTTAGGCCCACAGCATTCAACTCCTCTCTCTCTTAAAATCTCTCTTTGAGTCTTATCTTCACCCATCTCCCAACATGCTTTACTTCCACCTTGACCCCTTCTTTTTTTTTTAAATGTGGGTAATTTATCTCTGCCAATCTATAGCATCCCACAGTCATCATTTATACTGTCTTCTAAGTTAACAAAAGGACAGCAAATAAAAGAGCCTCCCATTTGTTATCTTGATCCATCCTCCTTAAAAAGTGATGATAAAATTATTGCATCACATTTTTTCTATTATATATTTAACACTTTTCAAATGCCTTTTATTTGTGAGACTTCACATAAAGTATTAGGAAGATATTATAGAAAGAACTAATAGACAATCACTAAAAAATTACTCTTCACCTATAAAAGAATTTACAGATAAATGTAGAATCAGGAGAATGGGGTGTAGAAGGACATAAATTCTGGTGATACAAATAGGTAACAAGGATTTAAAAGACTGGACATGAAAATTCAAATAAGACACCAAGGGCTCCAAATAAAATCTGGTCAGCAAATTTGCCCCCCTCTAGGTAGGTATAATTTTTGAGGTCTTAAGCTCAAAGAGGATGCCTAATAGAAGGAGGGGCTTCCCAGATGGCTCAGTGGTAAAGAATCCATATGCCAAGCAGGAGAGAAGTAGACATGGGTTTGATCCTTGGGCCAGAAGATCCCCTGGAGAAGGAAATGACACCCCACTGCAGCATTCTTGCCTGAGAAATCCCATGGACAGAGGAGCCTGGAGGACCCCAGTCTATGAGTCAGACAAGACATAGCGACTAAACGACAGCAATGAAGGAGACAGCCCTGAGTGGCGCACTATCAGTCTCACCTATAAGGTGTTCCTTGTGTCCCACCACAGTGCCCAGCACAGTCTTATGTGGCTTCACAACCACACTTTGCTCCCAACTGTGTCCAGCCCCACTATTCAATGCCCCTTTCCCAAGTATCCCATCCTAACTACTTCCTCCATTTTTTGTCCTCTTATCAGGTAATTCCCAATGTTTTCTATAAAAGTACTTTTTACAGATTTCCCCCATCCAGACATTGAATTTCCATTTTGAAAGGTCTGGATAAAAATCTCTTGATAAATATGTAAGATGCAGTTCATTCTAGGAGGGAAAGGAAAACATCTTGCAATGTTGTAAGCCATGATCCACAGGGGGAAATTTTATGTTTCAATAAAATATATACAGCCAGTCATCTTTTCCCACATTCTCCTTTCTCTTCATAAACCCCATGCTTTATGAGAAAGAATAAAGAAAAAATGCCTCTTCTATTTCCAATTCCTTTCCTTAATTCCAGAAGTAGCAGATATAACATAGACTTTAATCTCTAGTATCTTCTGAGCCCTTACTCTTCCCTACCACTTCTATATGTCATTGTACTCATTCAGTAAGTATTTAAACAAGCCTTTGATAGCTTCTGCAGATACAGAATATAAAAGATCATCTCAGTGACCCTGAGTCAAGTGGGAAAGGCCTTGAAGTATGATGACTAACATGGATAATGCTGTCCATAGGGTGTGATAAAAACCCAGAGAACAGGCATCTATTTCTCAACTCAGTGGTGGAAGATGTGAGTGGAGGAAGCAGATACAGAAAAGGCCTCAAAGAATGCATAAGACTTGAACTACCACTATTGCAATCAGTAGGGCTATCACCCATCAAAATGTTTAAACTGAAAGCCAAGGACTCAGCCACTCCAACTTACTCCTCAACTTTTCCCTCAATGAGTTCTGTTTGATGCTGCCTCTTGTCACCATAATATCATTCAAATTTTTCCAATTGTTTCCCTATCTTTCTCCAGAATCTTAAAATAGCATGCTAGTTGCAGAATCATTTCCCTTCAATCTTTTACCCATTCTTTATTATTGGTTTTGCTGCTGCTGCTAAGTTGCTTCATTTGTGTCTAACTCTGTGCGACCCCATAGACGGCAGCCCACTAGGCTCCTCTGTCTCTGGGATTCTCCAGGCAAGAACACTGGGAGTGGGTTGCCATTTCCTTCTCCAATGCATGAAAGTGAAAAGTGAAAGTGAAGTCATTCAGTCGTGTCCGACTCCTAGTGACCCCATGGACTGCAGCCTACCGGGCTCCTCCATCCATGGGATTTTCCAGGCAAGAGTACTGGAGTGGGTTGCCATTGCCTTCTCCATTATTGGTTTTACTTTCCTAAAGTTCAAGACCTAAAACTCCTCAGTTTTAGGGTTCAGTCCCTGGGTTGGGAAGATCTGGAGAAGCAAATGGCAACCCACTCCAGAATTCTTGCCTGGAGAATCCCATGGACAGAGGAGCCTGATAGGCTACAGTCCCTGGGGTCGCAAAGAGTCGAACACGACTGAGTGACTTCAAAACTCCTCAGTGGTTGCCAAATGCTCTGTAGATAAAATAGAAACCCCTCAATATGCCTCAATTTGTTCCTTTGAGGGCACACAGTACAATGATTAAGAACATGGAGCCTAGAGCTTCAGTTCAAATTCTGTCATCTAATAGCTGGAGGTCTCAAGCAAACACACAATCTCTTTAAGCCTCCAAATTCTCATTTCTAAAATGGGGATATCTCTTCATATGATTACAGAGAAGACTAACTAAGGTAAATGCTCTAATGTTCTTAGAATACTGTCTGGCACATAGTAATAGACAACAACGCATGTGTGCTCAGCAGTGTCCAACTCTTTGCAGCTCCATGGACTGCAGTCCACGGGCTCTTCTGTCTATGAAATTTTCCCGGCAAGAATACTAGAGTGGGTTGCCATTCCCTTCTCCAATAGAAAGCAATGCTAGCTGTAATTATTATCTCTCCAATTCCAACTTCCCTGTTAATTCCCTTTCTATGCTTGTATGTGACAAATCTCCTTCCTGTTACTCTTAGTCACCATATTTCCTCATCTTTGTCTTTTTCACAAGCTTGTTTCTCTACCTGGACCTCCTTTCCAAGCCTTCTCAAAACTAATACCAGCTTCCCCAGTGTGGAGTTAAAATTCTTTTCCTGTTGGTTTCCACCACTCTCTCACACACTTTATCCTAATACTAACTACTCTGTTCTCTTTTGTTGTTTTATGAATTCCTTAAGGGCTTATTCCTCTAACACCTGACACTTTCAGTGGCTTATTTAGGTATAGTAGTTTGGGGGAGGGAGCAATCAATCTAATTTTCAATTGCATATACAAATTGATCTGACCAGGATCTACATTATTATTATCCTTTCTAGAATAGTCAAGCTTTATAAACTGTGCTTTTTAAACCATTTCTTTGTGTCAGGGTCTGTGTCTCATTCACTTTTACTTCCACTGCTCCTTGCTAGCAACTAAAAGAGTATCTTCTATAGAATAAATATTCGACGTGTTAATTAAGTGTAAAGGAAGCAAAATAACTTTAAATCACACAACTCTAAGAGTCTATCTGTGTAACTGAAACACGGAAAAATAAGTTTGGGATCCACTTTACTTTTCTACAAATGAATGCCACTGGGTCTTATGTCTTTAATCTTGAAGGTTTATATTATTTTAAAATGAACAACAGAAAAAAAGTAATGGATACAGCATTATTCAAAGAGAAATTTTGAAAGGAAGAAAATCTGAGGATTAATGTCCTTAATATTCATTTCTGACAGCCTATGTTCAAGCTTAGGTTGTCTGGTCAACATTTGGGTCTGACTCGTAGTTTCCAAATCATGGTGTGTCATGTTCTAAGTCAATTCCCTAGAAGAGATTTAGGGATAACTTTTCCACAGGTTTTCTCAATTAAAGATGCATCTAGCTCTTTGCCCACATCACCCACATCTGCTCATAAAAAATGAATAATGGAACACACATGTGCTGACTTGCGATTCATTTCAGTCTTTTGCAGGTGCAAATGCAAGTTTTAAGGTGCAAAGTGGAGCCACAAACGTTGTGGGTTTGTCCAGCTGAAATTCTAGGCTTTAATCACGTCTAAACAACTCCTCAGGTGATGCAATCACAGGATTTTGCCCACAAAAGGGGTGTAATAAATATTGTAGATTGAACTGGTGTGTATTAACAGATGAGGCTACATTATTTACAGAAAATGAAACCCAGCTAATTTTCACCAATCTGGTTTTTGCTAAAGCATTCTTTTCATATATTAACCCCAGATTCACCTTGAGTTGGTTTCAAAGCAACTTTAACCAGATATAATAGAAAATAAAATACTTTGATTTGTATACATAACCTTTTCAGGGATGTACATTGACAGATAACTACAATCTACTGTAATTACTACATATCCTTGCAGCTGCAGTAGTTCTAGCAGACAAACTAAGTCAACACTATGTTACAAAAAGTAATAGAGAAGCTCACTGGTGCAGATAATCCTGAACAGCAGACAATCCCCAAATCATTTCTTTTCAGCTTGGGTATGCCTTTAAGAGTTTGTTTTTCAGCAGCCATCCATTCCTAATTTCATTTTCCTCAGGTTAAAGTTCTGTGATAATACACCTTACTGCTGATTAAGTTGTCACCTACCTTTCATTAGTCAATACATACAAGAAAGTGTCCTTTGCCAGGAAAGATGAGGTAGGTAACAGAACCATTTGAAGATGGAGAGTAGAGTTTTCTTTTCCGAGGGAAATATCTCCATAGCCACCCGCTGTGGCCAGATATCCATGAAGTTTATTAAACATGGTATGCTCTGCAGTTTCTCATGCCTAGCTGTACTTTAATTGCTATTTTGTTTGAGTAAGGAGGATACCACTTACTCTACAACTTCCTTGTTTCTTTATTAACTACAGAAACCTAGGTTATAAAGAACATACACACACACTTTCATTTCAATATTGTAAATGTAAGATTGTATCATAACAATGGGAATGTGTGCATGGTCAGTTGATCAGTCCAATCCTTTGCGACCCCAAGGATTTAGCCCACCAGGATCCCCTGTCCATGGAGCTTTCCAGGCAAGAATACTGGAATGGGTTGCCATTTCCTCCTCCAGGGGATCTTCCCAACTCAGAGATTGAACCTGCCTTTCCTGCATTAACAAGCAGATTCTTTACCACTGAGCCACCTGAGAAGCCCTAACAATAGGAATACATTATTTTTAAAACAGCAGATATGAACATAATCATTATCCAGGGGAATATAAGAAAGGAAAATTTTCCAAGGAGCTTTGTTTTGAAAAATATAGTGATACTGGGAAAGAGTTCAAAAGTCAGGGAAAGAGAGAAAGGAGATTTCCCTGTTGGTTTCATGCTTAAATATATTTATCTCCTCTCATAAACCCTGAGGCAGAGAAAAATGAAAATTAAGCTCTGCCTTTACACTTTACTTCTGTTACAACACTTTTTGACCCAACCCTTCTTGCTCTGTTTGTCCAAATCCTGCCCATTTTTCAAAGTACAGCTCAAATCCTGCTTCTCTTGTAAAGCATTCCCTGACCATTTCATCTGGAAGCAATCTTTCCTTCTTTTAAACTTCCACGCGACTTATTTTCCATACCACTCATTTAGTACCTATTATTTACTGACTAGTAGAGATGTAAGGTTTTCAGAATTGTTGCAGCCATTGTAGAGACTTTTTTATCCTTTTGTATACAAAGTAAATTTGTATTTTTAAAAGCAAGATAAGACTATGTGTCTTTATTGTTCTCTATAGATCTGAAATTTAGTTTGTTAAATTATAGACTACATCATGATAACTATACATATTCACATATGTATGTATGATTAGGTGTGTGTATATATATATATATATATATATGTATATGGTGGTTTAGTCACTAAGTGGTGTCCAACTCTTTTGACCCCCATGAACTATATAGCCTGCCAGGCTCCTCTGTCCTTGGGACTTTCCAGGCAAGAATACTGGAGTGGGTTGCCATTTCCTTCAATCCCTGGTTCTTCCTGACCCAGGGATTGAAACTGGGTCTCCTGCATTGCAGGCAGATCCTTTACCAACCAAGCCATCAGGGAAGCCCATATCAGTTCAGTTCAGTTCAGTCGCTCAGTCGTGTCTGACTCTTTGCGACCCCATTAATTGCAGCACGCCAGGCCTCCCTGTCCATCACCAACTCCCGGAGTTCACTCAAACTCACATCCATCAAGTAGGTGATGCCATCCAGCCATCTCATCCTCTGTCGACCCCTTCTCCTCCTGCCCCCAGTCCTTCCCAGCATCAGAGTCTTTTTCAATGAGTCAACTCTTCGCATGAGGCGCCAAAGTACTGGAGTTTCAGCTTTAGCATCATTCCTTTCAAAGAACACCCAGGACTGATCTCCTTTAGAATGGACTGGTTGGATCTCTTTGCAGTCCATGGGACCCTCAAGAGTCTTCTCCAACACCACAGTTCAAAAGCATCAATTCTTCAGTGCTTAGCTTTCTTCACAGTCCAACTCTCACATCCATACATGATCACTGGAAAAAACATAGCCTTGACTAGACGGACCTTTGTTACACATGTGCATAAAAACTTGTTTTTCTTATATGAATATCCTGTTGTAAAACTGAAATAATACTTATTCAGGAGCTTATTAAAATACATCAATAACTTTTAACAATTACAAATTTATTGAGTTTATGCTATTTTCCCACTTCGATAATAGATGAAGACTGATAAGCACAGTATATCTTTGCATTTTCCATCTTTGATGAAAATTTTACAAAGGGGAAAAATACATATACTTAGGATAATACAAAATTAGATTTTATTTCTGAAGTTAAGATCCTCTTCTCTTTATTCAGTAGATAAAAGACATCAGTTTCACTTTTCTGAAGAAAAAAATATGTGTACACAAACAAATAATACTGGGTAACTAGCTAACAGTCTTAGATTCTAGTCTAGCATCACCATCAACTACCTGTAAGAATTAACCTTTCTGTCCCTTTGTTTCCTCAGTTGGTGATGAGATAGACACCAATTCAATTAATAGCATTATTCTCATTTCAAATTTCAAAATCCATGTATGATTTTGTTCATATAAAAATTCAATTCCAGTGAATTTTAAAAACATAAATATCATTAGTTTCTATAGTTATGTAATTTACTGTAATCCAGGAAAAATTTTCCATTTCCAGAAGCTGATAAAGTTGAAGTGATTAAAATAAAATTATAGGAATATTATCTATACCTACATTACCTTTTTATAAGTGTAACTATTTCCTGAATTGGCATCATGCTAAAGATGATGGAAGTCATTTAAAGCAGACGAGCAGAAAAAGGTCTTTTAAAGTCCCTGTCTCTGTGCTGGGTATATCCTTAGAAAAATTCCACCTTTATTCTGGACTAATGAATGTGTGCATGCATGCTAAGTTACTTCAGTCATGTTCGACTCTGTGACACTATGGACTGTACCCCGCCAGTCTCCTCAGTCCATGGGATTTTCCAGGCAAGAATACTGGAGAGGGTTGCCATGCCCTTCTCTAGATGACTAATGAATACTCTACTGTTTTTAAGGTGCCCTTTCAACATCCAACACTGAGTGTACTGCTTTCTATGCAATTCAGTCAAACACAATCATGCTTCTACCACTGTGGTTCTATGCTTCTGGATTGTGTCTCCAACATCTCCTAGAAAGGGCTTTGAATTCCAAAGATATTTGTGAAAACACGTTATGAAATAAATGGACTTCCCTGGTAGCTGAGCTGGTAAAGAATCTGCCTGCAGTGCAGGAGACTCCAAGTTGATTCCTAGGTCCAGAAGATGCCCTGGAGAAAGGATAGGCTACCCACACCAGTAGTCATGGGCTTCCTCGGTGGCTTAAACAGTAAAAGATCCTCCTGCAATGCAGAAAACCTGAGTTCGATCCCCGGGTTGGGAAGATCACCTGAAGGATGGCATGGCAATCCACTTCAGAATTCTTGCCTGGAGAATCCCTGTGAACAGAGGAGCCTGGTGGGCGACAGTCCATGGGGTAGCAGAGAATCTGACATGACTGAGCAACTGAGCACAGCACACCACATGAAACAGATAGACGGCAAGAACATACCTCCATCCCCGTATCAAAAGGTCAGCTCACAACAAAGAAGTCTTCAAACTCATTTTTTTTTTTTACATTTCTTGTCGAAATAACAGTGACTTATGAAAAGGGAATTGATTGTTAAATTAGTAGATTGTTTTTTGTTTTATTGCCTATTAATCATCTGAAACTATAGATTATTTCCAGTGAAACAAAAAACCTAGAGTGAGGGTCTAATCTAGATGAACACTCCAAGAATATACATATATTAAATATAATTCATATGTAAATATATACAGTATACATAGAGATATATAATATGTGTATATTCTTGCAGTAATGTATAATAGAATTTATGACATTATATATTCTGTTCTTAGAATTTTAAGTATATATATGTACTTATACATACACTTAAGTATATATAGGTGAGGTGAGGTGAAGTCGCTCAGTCGTGTCCGACTCTTCGCGACCCCGTGGACTGTAACCTACTAGGCTTCTCTGTCCATGGGATTCTCCAGGCAAGAATACTGGAGTAGATTGCCATTTCCTTCTCCAGGGGATCTTCCCGACCCAGAGATCGAACCCAGGTCTCCCGCATTGGAGGCAGACGCTTTAACCTCTGAGCCACCAGGGAAAAGAGTCAGACATGACTAAAGCAAGCTACTTAGCATGCATATATATATATATATACTTAAAATTCTAAAAATAGGATATATAATGTAATAAATTCTATTATATTTGACTCTAAGAATATACATGTATCATATATCTGTGTGGATACATATGTTTGCATTTATGTATGGATTATATATAATATATGGGCTTTCCTGGTAGCTCAGCTGATAAAGAATCTGTCTGCAATGCAGGAGACTCTGGTTCAATTCCTGAGTCAAGAAGATCTGCTGGAGAAGGGAATGGCTACTCATTCCAGTATTCTGGCCTGGAGAATTCCTGGACTGTATAATATATATATATATGTATTGTTATATATATATATACACATATAATATATATATATGTACTGTAAAGTATATATATATATACATATAATATATATGTACTGTAAAGTATATATATATACATATAATATATATATGTACTGTAAAGTATATATATATACATATAATATATATATGTACTGTAAAGTATATATATATATACATATAATATATATATATGTACTGTAAAGTACATATATATATATTATACAGTCCAGGAATTCTCCAGGCCAGAATACTGGAATGGGTAGCCATTCCCTTCTCCAGCAGATCTTCTTGACTCAGGAATTGAACCAGAGTCTCCTGCATTGCAGACAGATTCTTTATCAGCTGAGCTACCAGGAAAGCCCATATATTATATATAATCCATACATAAATGCAAACATATGTATCCACACAGATATATGATACATGTATATTCTTAGAGTCAAATATAATAGAATTTATTACATTATATATCCTATTTTNTATCTGTCTCTTATACACATCTCATATAATATATATATATGTACTGTAAAGTACATATATATATATTATACAGTCCAGGAATTCTCCAGGCCAGAATACTGGAATGAGTAGCCATTCCCTTCTCCAGCAGATCTTCTTGACTCAGGAATTGAACCAGAGTCTCCTGCATTGCAGACAGATTCTTTATCAGCTGAGCTACCAGGAAAGCCCATATATTATATATAATCCATACATAAATGCAAACATATGTATCCACACAGATATATGATACATGTATATTCTTAGAGTCAAATATAATAGAATTTATTACATTATATATCCTATTTTTAGAATTTTAAGTATATATATATATATATGCATGCTAAGTAGCTTGCTTTAGTCATGTCTGACTCTTTGCGACCCTCTAGATCATGTAGCCCACCAGGCTCCTCTGTCCATGAGATTCTTCAGGCAAGAGTACTGGAATGTGTTGCCATTTCCTCCTCCAGGGGATCTTCCCTACCCAGGGATCAAAACCTCATCTCCTATATTGACAGGTGGATTCTTTACTACTGAACCACCAGGGAAGCCTATGTATATATATATATACACACACACACACACACACAGTCCCAGGCTTAAGATGATTCAACCAACAATTTTTCAACTACTATGGTACAAAAGTAACATATATTCATTAGAAACCATAATTCAAATTATGATCTTTTCTCAGCTGGTATGCCATATGACATTCTTTTCTAATGCTGCAGCAGAGGGAACCTCAGTTCCCATCGAGCCAGGAGCTCAGAAAGGTAAACAAGTAATACATTTAAAAACATTCTATACCCATACAACTGTACTATTTTTCACTTTCAGTACACCATTCAATAAATTACATGAGATATTCAACACTTTATCATAAAATAGGTATTATGTTACATGATTTTGCTCAACCATAGGCTAATGTAAGTGTTCTGAGCACATTTAAGGTAGGTTTGGCTAAGCTATTAATTGTGATATGAGGTAGGTTGAAAGAAAGTGAAAGTGAAAGTCACTCATTTGTGTCCAACTCTTTGCAACCCCATGGACTATACAGTCTGTGGAATTCTCCAGATCAGAATACTGGAGTGGGTAGTTTTTCCCTTCTCCAGGGGATCATGCCCAACCCAGGGATCTATCCCAGGTCTCCTGCATTGCTGGTGGATTCTTTACCAGCTGAGCCACAAGGGAAGCCCAAGAATACTGGAGTGGGTAGCCTATCCCTTCTCCAGGAAATCTTCCCGACCCAGGAATCAAACTGGGGTCTCCTGCATTTCTGTCATATGTCAACTGAGCTATCAGAGAAACTCTGATAATTATTTATGTTTTTCAGTAGGTCAGATGTATTAAATGCATTTTCAACTTAACAATCAGTCTATTAGGACATAAGTGAAAGTGAAGTCGCTCAGTCGTGTCCGATTCTTTGCGACCCCATGGACTGTAGCCCACAAGGCTCCTCCATTCATGGGATTCTCCAGGCAAAAATACTGGAGTGGGTTGCCATTTCCTTCTCCAGGGGATCTTCCCGACCCAGGGATCGAACCCAGGTCTCCCGCATTGCAGGCAGACCCATCCTAACTCAAGGAAAATCTCTCTCTTTGTGTGCTTGTGTGTGTGTGTACGTGTGTGTGTAGAGAGAAAGAGAGAGAGCAGACAACCAACATATACTTTGGGCAAACTGATCGCAAAGAGTAGGTCACGACTTAAATTGATTTTAAAGAGAATGCCAATAAGCCTCATGGATATGGTAATTTAGAGGCTAAGACCTAACTCACAAACCCTCCAAAATGAAGGTGTTCAGGCTATTGAGAAACCAAGCTGCTCTGTTAGCTACCCAGGCACTGCACTGAACAGGGAAGGAATGTAAAAGGAAAATCTAGTTCAGAGCCAGACTTGATCCAGAAAGTGACTTGATCCGAGATAAAGCTTCTTGGATTATCGCCCAGCACAAACTCAAGAATCTTGGGAATTTTAAGAAGTGAGAGAATTTGAAAATTTACAAATGCAAGGTTTGATAAGAAACCAGGAGCAAATAATTATTCTGTTTTTCCACAAATTTCATTAATGAATGTTTTATTTACTGCGAGGACTGTACAAGTAAAACAAAGAAGTTCAGTACTTAGTACATGAAAACAGAGGGTACTTCTGAGCAAGCTGTCCCAGACGGCTTTGGGGCCAGAAAAGTAGCTCACTTTTTACTAATGTTGGTTGTGAGCAGACAAGAGAGATGCTATAGATAGGAGGTGGGAAAACACACTGTGAGAGGGCCCCCAATCCCACAGAAACTAGAGAAGATTGGGTGCTGTGTTACAATCTATTTTTGTGATGCTTTGTACTAACCCAAGAGATTACGAAAACTGAGGAAATAGAGTTACCATGTAAAAGTCTTTATATTCCATACCTCGACAGAGCCAATTGCAGACTATAAAGGTTGTGTAACAAAACGTAATTTGCTCATCTTAAAACATGTTTTTGTTTTACATTTTTGGGGGAAAATTCATTATATAGCATTTTAAGTTTTTGCTTAACCAAAAGCCAGTTTGTACTGTTCTTGTATCCTAATATTCAAGACCTTCAAATTGTTGCCTACTGTTAATATTAGTTATTTTTAGATATACTGATATTTTCACTGGAGCTGGATAACAAGTATCTTTGAAGGGAAAAGGAACACGTCTTGCATTTATTTTATTCCCTCTTGGTGTGTAACAGAACCTGGAGCACAGGTTTGACATATGGAGGTGCGCACACAGCAGGGCATTCACTTGAACGCATGCATTAACTATGTCTCATCTACCAATGAGAAATATAAGACAACAGCTGAGATTGCTGCCATTAATCTTAAGTAAGATTTATTATGGTGTCAAATTAGATTCTAAATTTCGATTCTCTAAGAAATTGGAAAAATGAGTGAGAAATCACCTCAAAGGGTATTTTTGTTCTATTTTATGATATATATTTCCTTCACAGTAGTCTTCTTGTTGACCTTTGCTAAGCCTGTATCGTCCAAAGTTAACAGACACTCATTTATTGTTATAGTAAGATCTAGAAAATTTGTTTTTTCATCAGCACTTTTCCTGGCTGTAACTGACATGAACTGGAAGAAGGGAAAGGGGGCAAAATAATTTAAGAAAAAGGAGAGAAAATGTCTTACACAGAGAAAAGTAGGAAGGTGGCTGTAAACATCTATACCAAAGGGGACATACCCAAAACTGGCACCAACACCCAAACCTTCCTCATAGGCAAGGTTTAGCATATTCGGCTGTTGTTTGTCAGTCTTACTCATTTTTTTAATTGCAATTCAGTAAGTAAATGGGAATTCAAAAAAGTAATTTCCTACCCTTTGGTGCCATCATGTGGCCAAAATGACCAAGTACCAAGAAAAGCAGATCTCCAGGGTAACCCAAGGTTTTGATATTTTCTTTTCATTCAAAATGTAATTACCCAGAGAATGAAAGTTTATTTCAGAAAGAAATACAATTACCTTTACTATAATTGAAATCTTCCAACCAACAAATCATAGCTCACATGTCTACCTAGGTAGTTCATTGAGTGGAATAAAAATGTACCTTAAATTTTTAAGCAAATGTGAAATTATAGCTGTGAATCTGTAATTAATATAATATTCATGTTTTGAAGTTACATAGCCATGACCTAAAGTTTTTAGAGTGTTTTAAACCAATCATAGTAATACCTTATATTTATTTATTTATTTGTACTCTATGGTATCATAGGTAGTGTGTGGCATAGCATGATTAAGTACCTCAGAGGTCTCCAACAAGATATTATGATATTACAAGAAAAGAATATGCTATTTTAAGAAAAAGGCAAATGAAAGGATATGACAAAGCAATGCTTTTGAAAGTACATCTAATGACTATCTGAGAATTTCATACCCAGATGAATCACTCACAGGTGATTCAGTATTTGAAATCATTACCACAAAGTACACCTAAAATATTACAAAAGATGTTTTATTAAAAGTCTCATCCAATTATATCTTGTGCTACTATTTGTATATCTGTGCTATTTGTTACATCCATGTTATTATCCCTGTTTCATATTATATCATGTCTTAGCTTTGTTTTGGGCTTCCCAGGTGATGTTAGTGGTAAAGAACCTGCAGGAGACACAAGAAACATGGGTTCCATCCCTGGGTCGGGAAGATCCCCTGGAGAAGGAAACAGCAACCCACTCCAGTATTCTTGCCTGAAGAATCTCATGGATAGGGGAGCCTGGCAGGCTACAGTCCACAGGGTCACAAAGAGTCGGACACGACTGAAGTGACATAGTATGCACACAGCCTTATTTTACAAATACATTAATGGGGGTACAAAATGTTCATTATTCACCTATTTTCTCAATCCAAATAATTTTGTGTGAAGCTTTTCATATAATGAAAATATGGTCCCTAAATGATGCCTGATAATACCTAAATCTGATTTACTCCTATTGGTCCTCAAAATTTCGTCCTCTTCACTCTCATTTTGCATTCATGGCATTTAAAAGCTGAAAAATCCCACAGATTTCAAGCATAAGGTATGGATTCTCTGTCTAAGAGATGGAAAATTTCACTATACATATGTCTTGCTTAGCTCAGCTTTTCTTATTTACTAGAAAAGCCACAGACAGAGAAAAAATAAAACTGCTGAACTGGCTTTTACCCGCTGTTGTTCTTAGAGTGTCCTCTTCCCATCTTGTTCATACCTAGCACTTTATACAGTATTTCCATATTTTCAGAATTACCATCATATTTTCAGAAACACCGTCATCAACTTCAGTTATAATAAAAAGCAGCCTGAATTGCTTGCTTTTCTCTCTCTTGTCTCAGAGACAGATCTTATGTGTGGAAATGTAATAATTTGTTCTCATTCAAAGTCAGTGGTGATCTCCTTTTGTGACCCAGCCTCCAGCATTCTTTCAGTAAAATCACAGTGCTAATCCCATCTTGGCTTTGGGCATATGTTGCCCTCATTTGGCCCCTGTAACGTTGTTCAGGATGGATCATTATCTTTAACATTATCCAAAGGATGAAGAGAAGTTAAATCTCCCTCCACTGTAATAGTATCAAAGGCCCCTTTCATTGGCAAGAGTTACCAAAAAAGACATGGTCTCTGCCCTGATAAAACTCTCCAAGGCCCCCAGTCTGAGGGAAGAAGCTTGGGAGCCGTTGTCACTGTATATAAAAAGGAGTGCTCTCATCACCTATAGCCTCCTTGGGGCAGGACAAGACTATTCCTATGTCAGACTCTATACAGTGTTCAAATATTTAAATGCCATCTCATCATAATTCTATTCCTTTCTCATGCTGAGATGGTTTCTTTCTGTTCCAAGGACATTATCTCTTGCTTTTCCTTTCTTATGTACTTTTGAGGAAGGGAAAAAAATTTAGGAGAACTGAGGATCTGATTTAGTTGGGGTCTAAGAAAAGAGTAATTATAACAGAAAGTATTTAATGCATTAAATTAACTATGCAGGTTTACAGAGGGAACAGAGAAGAAACTCCAGAGATTCTCAATAGCAAGAAGCCTCTACCAATGTAAATGGAAGAGACAAATGGGTGAGACAGTGTAGGAGAAACCCAAGGGATGCTGTCACCCGGCAGAAAGTAGAACCGTGTCACTCCTTTCCACAAGGATCTGGGGCCACTTATGCTCCAGACATGTATGTACACCTGGGACGTTTTATCCCTTTCTTCTCCCTTTCTGCTGCCTTCTTATTTCTGGCTAAAGTGCAAACTTACCATAACCCTTCTCAACAAGGGAGCTTGAGATCCACACCTTATGTGAGTCAGCCTTCCTAACACAGAGAGCAGAACAGAACTGGGAAGAATGGGTCTGGGTCAAACCCTAGGCAAGTAGGAGAAATCCTGTCGTTGGGTATTTGTTGGAAGGCAAAGGAAAAATCTGAAAAGCTATGATCTTAGCACATACCTCCCCTAGTTCACAATGTTCCCATTTTATGTTAGCCATTATTGTATTAGAACAATCCATGGCTGGTGTTTCTAATCAAAAGACTCTTTTATTACAAAAAAATGAAACATTTTTTTTTATTTCTTTGACATGTTGCAATTAAGAATAATATATAATTTACTAATATTAGTTTCCCTTTTTAAAAGTTAAATTATTCTTTCTCTCCGCTTAAAATGGAGTTACTGTGAAAATAATTTTCAACTAAATTAGCTTTCCATTTTATTACCTACTACTTGTAATGAAAACACATCTTCCAGTAGTGATGAAAGCATAATTTCTAATGGTCAGCAAAGAGAATTTTCATTTTTTTAATAAATTGGGGAGAGTCAAAAGCAGCATCATAACTCTGAGGTAGTTTTATTTCAACTGAATGTATTTTTAAATGGCATTATTCAACAACTTTTGTCCCACTAACAATCACACTTTAATTTTATTATGTTTAATTAATAAATGTAGTAAATGTTTAGTCTAAGAAAACAAATCCATATTTGTAGTGCACTGTTTCTGTAATATATTAACTAATTGTATAAAATGTTTTATTTCTACCATCAAAATAATCACCAATTTTTACCACTATCTTTTGATGGATTGATACCTCACATAAAGCATTGTAAAACACATACCTAACTTACAAACATGCATTCTAAATAGAACCAGTTCCAATTTCCTATTGCAATTTTGGGGGGATTTTTTGCATATCTATGAAGTTTACACTTAATATAAAGATTCAATTATTTTGCTAGTAACCTGTCTAGTTTTCCCTCTAGACTATAAATTCATTAAATAGAAACAACAATCAAATTGCTTGCTTCTACTTTCACAGAATAAATGAACCATTTTTTCTTTTTAGCATGAAAAATCTGTAATATGAGTTCTCAATTATATTCATTCTCCAATATATTACTCTGTATGTCATATTCCCATATTCTAAACCTAAATTGTTTTTAACTCAATTTGAGGATAGTTAAGGAAGTATCAATAACCTCAGATAAGCAGATGACACCACCCTTATGGCAGAAAGTGAAGAGGAGCTAAACAGCCTCTTGATGAAAGTGAAAGAGGAGAGTGAAAAAGTTGGCTTAAAGCTCAACATTCAGAAAACGAAGATCATGGCATCCGGTCCCATCACTTCATGGCAAATAGGTGGGGAAACAATGGGAACAGTGGCTGACTTTTTTTTTCTGGGCTCCAAAATCACTGCAGATGATGATTGCAGCCATGAAATTAAAAGACGTTTACTCCTTGGAAGGAAAGTTATGACCAACCTAGACAGCATCTTAAAAAGCAGAGACATTACTTTGTCAACATAGGTCTGTCTAGTCAAGGCTATGGTTTTTCCAGTGGTCATTTATGGACGTGAGTTACAACTTTGGTAGTAACATAAACCAGTAATTGATAAACTTCTCATGGACTTTAAAGAAATGAAATTTAATCTTATTAAAATAGCATACAAAGGTCTTCATGATTTGGCTCCTATCTGCCTCATCTTCACTGTTCTCCTTTCACATTTTTACTAAAACCTTATCAATTTGTATACTGCCTTCAAATATGTCACATTAACTATATTGATCCTGTGTTCCTTTTACTTGGAATGACTGTGTCTCTACTAATTCTTGTGGGTAACTTCTCATTCTTCAATGCATGTAAATTACCATTTCCCCTGGGAAGTCTTCTCTTTACAATTAATTCATCCTTCCTTGGACTTCCAGACAGCATATGAAGATTACTCATTCATATATAAAGTTTTCCAGTGAGCCGTTTAAAGGTACAGACCATGTCTTTATCATTGTGCCTGCCCTTAATAGGTGCTCAACAAACATTCTTACGAATTAACAATGAAATTTGCTTTGTAAGCTCCTAAAACATAGTTCACTTTAACTTTAAAAAATATACCACAAGTTAGATTTATTTTATAATGGTTTTTCATAAGTCTGATCTTGAAATTTTATTAAATAAGAGGTTACTGTTTCAGTAGTCTAGAAAAAATAGGTGGAATTACAAAGTTTCAGCAATTCAACATTAATGCCTAAGCCAGACATAACTTGACAGCCTTGATCCTAAGGAATTCTATGCTGTTTTCCTCAGTTCAGTTCAGTTCAATCACTCAGTCATGTCTCACTCTTTGCAACTCCATGGACTGCAGTACACCAGGCTTCCCTGACCATCACCAATTCCCAGAGCTTACTCAAACTCATGTCCATCAAGTTGGTGATGCCATCCAACCATCTCACCCTCTGTTGTGCCCTTCTCCTCCCACCTTCAATCTTTCCCAGCATCAGGGTCTTTTCCAATGAGTCAGCTCTTCACATCAGGTGGCCAAAGTATTGGAGTTTCAGCTTCAGCATCAGTCCTTCCAATGGATATTCAGGACTGTTTTCCTTTAGGATTGCCTGGTTGAATCTCCTTCCAGTCCAAGAGACTCTCAAGAGTCTTCTCTAGCATCACAGTTCAGAGGTATCAGTTCTTTGGCATTCAGCTTTCTTTACAGTCCAATTCTCACATCCATACATGATTACTGGAAAAAACATAGCTTTGACTTGATGGACCTTTGTTGGCAAAGTAATGTCTCTGCTTTTTAATATGATGTCTAGGTTGGTCATAGCTTTTCTTCCAAGGAGCAAATGTCTTTAATTTCATGGCTACAGTCACCATCTGCAGTGATTTTCGAGCCCCCCAAAAATGAAGTCTCTCACTGTTTCCACTGTTTCCCCATCTATTTGCCATGAAGTGATGGGACCGGATGCCATGATCTTAGTTTTCTGAATGTTGAATTTTAAGCCAACTTTTTTACTCCCCTCTTTCACTTTCAAGAGGCTCTTTCTTCACTTTCTGCCATAAGTGTGGTGTCATCTGCATATCTGAGGTTATTGATATTTCTCCTGGCAATCTTGATTCCAGCTTGTGCTTCTTCCAGCCCAGCATTTCTCATGATGTACTCTGCATAGAAGTTAAATAAGCAGGGTGACAATATACAGCCTTGATGTACTCCTTTTCCTATTTGGAAACGTTCTGTTGTTCCATGTCCAGTTCTAACTGTTGCTTCCTGACCTGCATACAGATTTCTCAAGAAGCAGGTCAGGTGGTCTGGTATTCCCATCTCTTTAAGAATTTTCCACAGCTTATTGTGGTCCACACAGTCAAAGGCTTTGCCATAGTCAATAGAACAGAAGTAGATGGTTTTCTGGAGGGGGGACACACTGCTGATTTACAGAATATTAGTTCCCAGACTAGAGATGAACCCAATGCCTCCTGCAGGGGAAGCACTGAGTCCTAACCACTGGACTGCCAGGGATTTCCCGGCACCATTTTAAAAAGATCTGTAAATAGCCAGTGAAAGCAAAAGCTGCTCAGTCATGTCCAACTCTTTGCAGCCCCATAGACTGCAGCCTGCCATGTACGCTACGTATAGGCTCCATGGAATTCTCCAGGCCAGAATACTAGAGTGGTTAGTTGTTCCTACTCCAGGGGATCTTCCCAACCAGGGATCAAACCCAGGTCTCCCACACTGCAAGCAGATTCTTTACTGCCTGAGTCACCAGGGAGTAAATAGGCAAGGAAACCCTAACCAACTCTCATCTGACATACTGTAATTGTTGAGGTGGTGAGAATCTGAGAGACACATAATTCCCTACAAATCATGGAATTTTCATTACTGTGATCACCATCGGCCCTCACTAAATATTTCCTAGAGCAGCTATCTCATTGCTTTGTTGGTCATTTTCAGTTGTTAAAGACATTTCTTCCTTATACATAACCTAATTCTACCTGCTATGAAATCCCACAGCTCTTTGCCCCTCAGTACAAGTACAGCACAGCTACACAGGGGTCAAAATTTTCACCCGATTCTTCACATCTTTGAAGTTAGCTGCCTGCATTCTTGTTTCCAGAAGAATCCTTGGTTTCCAGGATCATTTTGGGACCATTTGTCCCTTTCCTAGACAGATGTAGTTTACAGGTCATCACTATTTTTTGTAAATAATTAGATCATAACTTTTAAACATTTAATAATCAGAGCCTTGGCATCACTGTCCCCCACACCCCAATCCCATTTAAAAGCTGCAGAGTATACAATAAGCAAATTATCATCATAATCACATGATGATAGAATACTATCAACATGCTAGAAAACTGGAGGAAATTCTTTTAGATAAAATGTCTACGAGACACAAAATAAACATCAGTTCTTAATTCTTTTTGCTTTCTACTTTTTTTGAGGATTTGCAATACAAATCCATTCTCTTGACTTCATATAAATCTCAAAGAGTCACTCACAGGATCTCACTCTCCAGTGAGAGAGCTACAGACATGGCCCAAGGTAGGTCCATGAGACTGACTTCCCCAAGAATATGTACTGTAGGTAGCTATGCGGTTTTAAATGGAGGTGACTGATAACCTTCATCCTTCTAATAGAAGCCCTTTAAAAAGAAGACTATGGTAGCAACTTCAATGTCTTTCAAACAATGAATGAATAAATAAAATGTGGTATATCTATAAAATAAAATATTATTCAGACATGAAAAGGAACAAAATAGCGATACATGCTAAAACACAGATGAAGCTTGAAAATATTATGCTCACTTAAAGCAGCCAAACACAGAAGACTACATATTGTCTGATTCCATTTATACAAAATGAGCAGAATATGCTGATCCAGAAAGTAGAAAGCAGATCAGTGGTTGGCAGGAGTTGGTAGGGAGAAGAAGTAATGGGAGCAACAGCTTGATGGGTAGGCGTTACCTTTGGGATGATGTTCTGACACTAGGCATCACTGATGGCTGTTAAACACCATGAATGCCACAGACTTGTATAGTTTAAAACAGCAAAGTTTATGTTATATAAGCAAATAAATAAATAAATTTACCACCATAAAAGAATTATCAAGAAAAAAACAACCATTACTTCCCGGTTCTGATATTCCAAACCTCAGACTTGGTTTCTATCTTTCTTCAGATTTGGTTGTGGTTATTTGATTTTTTCCTTCTGTTTCATGATTTAGTCAGTAACCTCTTTTTGTCTATGCTTTCTATCACTAACTTTTGTTATTTTCAAACAAAAACAAACTAATCCTCACATCTGTTACTAAGAGTGTGAAGTAGCACAAGATCAGATTGGCAATATCATAAAATACATAGTATCCGGTATACATGGGTACACAGTTGCTCAGTCATGTCCTACTCTGCAATTCTTTGGGCTGTAGCCTCCAGACTCCTCTGTCTGTGGGATTCTCCAAGCAAGCTACAGTTGAATGTCTACCAGCAAGAGTGTGAACAAATAAGTTGTGACAAAGTTACACAAAAGGATGTTATACTTAAGTTAAATGAAGAGCTACATATATCAATCTGTATCAATCTTAAAAACAACATTGGTGGGAAAAGCCACCAACAATTGTATATATAGCATTCACATGAAGTTTTAAAGCACACAAAACTGTATTGTAGTTTCATTTCTTCATTCATATATAGAAAAAATTTAAGAACACATGGGAATATTAAATATCAAATTCAAAGAAGTGATACTGTGGTAGATTGTATATTTCAGTAGTGACCCCAATAATACCTCCCAGTCCACTTGTTCTTCTCACATGGGACCTTGTCATTTTCCTCACTGAGTGGGGGATCTGTGTCCCCTCACCACAATTAACCAACGGAGTACTTAGTGACTCTATAGGACTTGTGAAATAAAATATTAGAAGTGTCACATGTTTCTGCCTTGTGGTTTGAGTATACCCGCTCTTACAACCCAGTCATCAGCTTGTAAAGAGGCTCATACTATTACTTGGAGGGACGTCAGATCATATAGAGACCCAGCTAAGGTCTCAGCTGACAGCCAGCATCAACCACCAAACATATGAGCGAAGAAATCTTCAAGTGATTTCAGACTCTCATAGTCACCCTCAGGCCCCAAATCTTCCCAGCTGAGTTCCAAACACGATGGAACAGAGTTCAGACATCCCCACTGAGGCTTTTTCCAGTTTCTGATAGACAGAATCCATAAATACAAAATAGTTGTTGTTCATACCACTAAGTTTAGGTTGGTTTGTTACTTTACAGTAGTAGCTGGAATAGGTCACCACCTTTGAAGAAAATGAGGAATAAGACCTGGAGGAGTCCTATACATTAAGACTTGACAAAAGCTAGCACTAAACACTCAGATATTCTTTGCACTATTCCTTACAGTTTACTTTCTGGTATTTAAGAATTTTATAAAAAAATAATAGAAAATAGTATGGATATCCGAGAAACTGTTATTAACATACTGTTTTAGTCGCTAAGTCGTGTCCAACTCTTTTGTGACCCCATGATCTGCAGCCTGTCAAGCCCTTCTGTCCATGGGATTTCCCAGGCAAGAATACTAAAGTGGGTTGCCACTTCTTCCTCCAGGGGATTTTCCTGGCCCAGGGTTCGAAACTGCATCTCCTGCATTGGCAGGCAGATTCTTTACCACTGACCCACCTGGGATGCCCCTTTTAACATAAACAAATATTTAAATTTTGATAAAGTAGATACTAGTATTTCATGAATAATAAAATAACCATAAGCAAAATAGCTGGAGAAAGAAAAGTTTATTTCAGTTCTGTCGCTCAGTCGTGTCCGACTCTTTGTGACCCCATGAATCGCAGCACACCAGGCCTCCCTGTCCATCACCATCTCTCCGAGTTCACTCAGATTCACCTCCATTGAGTCAGTGATGCCATCCAGCCATCTCATCCTCGGTCGTCCCCTTCTCCTCCTGACCCCAATCCCTCCCAGCATCAGAGTCTTTTCCAATGAGTCAACTCTTCGTATGAGGTGGCCAAAGTACTGGAGTTTCAGCTTTAGCATCATTCCTTCCAAAGAAATCCCAGGGTTGATCTCCTTCACAATGGACTGGTTGGATTTCCTTGCAGTCCAAGGGACTCTCAAGAGTCTTCTCCAACACCACAGTTCAAAAGCATCAATTCTTCAGCGCTCAGCCTTCTTCACAGTCCAATACTCACATCCATACATGACCACAGGAAAAACCATAGCCTTGACTAGACAGACCTTAGTCGGCAAAGTAATGTCTCTGCTTTTGAATATACTATCTAGCTTGGTCATAACTTTTCTTCCAAGGAGTAAGCATCTTTTAATTTCATGGCTGCAGTCACCATCTGCAGTGATTTTGGAGCCCAAAAAATAAAGTCTGACACTGTTTCCACTGTTTCCCCCTCTATTTCCCATGAAGTGATGGGAATCGGATGCCATGATCTTCGTTTTCTGAATGTTGAGCTTTAAGCCAACTTTTTCGCTCTCCTCTTTCACTTTCATCAAGAGGCTCTTTAGCTCCTCTTCACTTTCTGCCATAAGGGTGGTGTCATCTGCATATCTGAGGTTATTGATATTTCTCCCAGCAATCTTGATTCCAGCTTGTGCTTCTTCCAGTCCAGCGTTTCTCATGATGTATTCTGCATATAAATTAAATAAGCAGGGTGACAATATACAGCCTTNCTCTTCTCTTTCACTTTCATCAAGTGGCTCTTTAGCTCCTCTTCACTTTCTGCCATAAGGGTGGTGTCATCTGCATATCTGAGGTTATTGATATTTCTCCCAGCAATCTTGATTCCAGCTTGTGCTTCTTCCAGCCCAGCATTTCTCATGATGTATTCTGCACAAATTAAATAAGTGTATGGTGTTAGGAAGTGTTCTAATTTCATTCTTTTACAGGTAGCTCTCCAGTGTTCCCAGCACCATTTATTGAAGTGCTGTCTTTGTCCCATTGTATGTTCTTGCCTCATTTGTCAAATATAAGATATCCATAGGTGCATGGGTTTAAGTTTGGGCTTTCTATCTTGTTCCATCGGTCTATATTTCTGTTTTTCTGCCAGTACCATAGTCTTGATGACTGTAGCTTTGCAATATAATCTGAAGTCAAGAACGTTGACAGCTCCAGCTCCATTCTTCTTTCTCAAGACTGCTTTGGCTATTTGGATCTTTTGTGTTTCCATATGAATTGTGAAATTTTTTGTTCTAGTTCTGTGAAGAATGCCATTGATAATTTGCTAAGGATCATGTTGAATCTGTAGATTGAGTTTGTTAGTATAGTCATTTTCACAATATTGATTCTTTCTACCCAGGAACACGGAATATCTCTCCAACTGTTTATGTCATCTTTGATTTCTTTCATCAGTGTCTTATAATTTTCTAGGTATGGTTCTTTTGTCTCCTTAGGTAAGTTTATTCCTAGATATTTTTTGTTGTTGTTGCAGTGGTGAATGGGATTAATTGATTCTTTCTACCCAGGAACACGGAATATCTCTCCAACTGTTTATGTCATCTTTGATTTCTTTCATCAGTGTCTTATAATTTTCTAGGTATGGTTCTTTTGTCTCCTTAGGTAAGTTTATTCCTAGATATTTTTTGTTGTTGTTGCAGTGGTGAATGGGATTGATTCCTTAATTTCTCCTTCTGATTTTTCATTGTTAGTATATAGAAATGCAAGTGATTTCTGTGTATTGATTTTGTATCCTGCAACTTTGCTAAATTCACTGATTAGCTCTAGTAATTTTCTGATACTATCTTTAGGGTTTTCTATGTACAGTGTCATGTCATCTGCAAACAGTGAGAGTTTTACTTCTTCTTTTCTTATCTGTATTCATTTCTTTTTCTTCTCTGATTGCTGTAGCTAGGACTTCCAGAACTATGTTGAATAAGAGTGGTAAAAGTGGGCACCCTAGTCTTACTCCTGATCTTAGGGGGAATGCTTTCAATTTTTTCACCATTGAGAATAATGTTTGCCATAGGTTTGTCATATATGGCCATATATGTTTAGGTAGGTTCCTTCTGTGCCTATTTTTTGAAGAGTTTTAATCATAAATGGGTGCTGAATTTTGTCAAAGTCTTTTTCTGCATCTGTTGAGATTATCATGTGGTTTTTATCTTTCAATTTGTTAATATGTGTATCACATTGATTGATTTGCATATATTGAAGAATCTTGGCATCCCTGGAATAAACCCAACTTGATCAGTTCAGTTCAGTTCAGTCACTCAGTCATGTCTAACTCTTTGTGACCCCATGAATCGCAGCACACCAGGCCTCTCTGTCCACCACCAAGTCCCAGAGTTCACCCAAACTCATGTGCAACGAGTCTGTGATGCCATCCAACCATCTCAATCTCTGTCGTCCCCTTCTCCTCCTGCCCCCAATCCCTCCCAGCATCAGTCTTTTCCAGTGAATCAACTCTTCATATGAGGTGGTCAAAGTATTAGTTTCAGCCTCAGTATCAGTCCTTCCAGTGAACATCCAGGACTGATCTCCTTTAGGATGGGCTGGTTGGAACTCCTTGAAATCCAAGGGACTCCCAAGAGTCTTCTCCAGCACCACAGTTCGAAAACATCAATTCTTTGGCACTCAGCTTTCTTTACAGTCCAACTCTCACATCCATACATGACCACTGGAAAACAGTAGCCTTGACTAGACGGACCTTCATTGGCAAAGTAATATCTCTGCTTTTGAATATGCTATCTAGATTGGTCATAACTTTTCTTCCAAGGAGTAAGCGTCTTTTAATTTCATGGCTCCAATGACTATCTGCAGTGATTTTGGAGCCCCCCCAAAATAAAGTCAGCCACTGTTTCCTCTGTTTCCCCATCTATTTCCCATGAAGTGATGGGACCAGATGCCATGATCTTCATTTTCTGAATGTTGAGCTTTAAGCCAACTTTTTCATTCTCCTCTTTCACTTTCATCAAGAGGCATTTTAGTTCCTCTTCACTTTCTGCCATAAGGATGGTGTCATCTGCATATCTGAGGTTATTGATATTTCTCCTGGCAATCTTGATTCCAGTTTGAGCTTCTTCCAGCCTAGCGTTTCTCATGATGTGCTCTGCATAGAAGTTAAATAAGCAGGGTGACAATATACAGCCTTGACTTACTCCTTTTCGTATTTGGATCCAGTCTGTTGTTCTATGTCCAGTTCTAACTGTTGCTTCCTGACCTGCATATAGGTTTATCAAGAGACAGGTCAGGTGGTCTGGTATTCCCATCTCTTTCAGAATTTTCCACAGTTTATTGTGATCCACACAGTCAAAGGTTTTGGCATAGTCAATAAAGCAGAAATAGATGTTTTTCTGGAACTCTCTTACTTTTTCCATGATCCAGCAGATGTTGGCAATTTGATCTCTGGTTCCTCTGCCTTTTCTAAAACCAGCTTGAACATCTGGAAGTTCACGGTTTTCCGCAGGCGCGGTCCCAGGATGAACGAGTTAGGCCTTGTAATTCTGACTTGTCCTTTCCTCTCCTCGGCTGAATTGACTTAAAAGGAATATTAAGGTGCTTATTGTTCTTGAGAGGAGCATGAGAAGGCACAAAGCCTTCTGCAGCTGTGCTCAGAGAATAATTCATAAAGTTAATCATTGACATTTGTTTAAGGACTTTTACAAAAGAGTGTTCCAGGATGAGCACATAAGCCGTAGCTTGAGGCCATGGGAGGAATTGCTATGTGAAGCCTATTTGTGAGGAAAATGTTTATGGCAAAGGAGTTTACTGAATTTAGGACTTAGAAATAATTAAAATAGTTAGAAGTTAAAGATTTAAGGACTGTTGTAAAGTTAGCATATTTTACTATAGCTTATAAAAGTTAGGAATTTTTAGAGACACTGTAGGTAGAAGCCTTGTTAAGAGACAGTGAACTCAGGATGCTAGGGGCAAACATAATTTAGGAAAATAAGTAGTAAACTGAGGAATGTAGCATGAGTTACAATGTAATCACAAGTGAGCCACGTTAGGCATTACTGACCACAGTTCACATATTGCTGAAGCCTGGCTTGGAGAATTTTGAGCATTACTTTACTAGCATGTGAGATGAGTGAAATTGTGTGGTAGTTTGAGGATTCATTGGCATTGCCTTTCTTTGGGATTGGAATGAAAACTGACCTTTTCCAGTCCTGTGGCCACTGCTGAGTTTTCCAAATTTGCTAGCATATTGAGTGCAGCATTTTCACAGCATCATCTTTCAGATTTGAAATAGCTCAACTGGAATTTCATCACTTCCGTTAGCTTTATTCGTAGTGATGCTTTCTAAGGCCCACTTGACTTCACTTTCCAGGATGTCTGGCTCTAGGTGAGTGATCACACCATTGTGATTATCTTAGTCGTGAAGATCTTTTTTGTACAGTTCTTCTATGTATTCTTGCCACCTCTTCTTAATGACTTCTGCTTCTGTTAGGTCCAGACCATTTCTGTCCTTTATCGAGCCCATCTTTGCATGAAATATTCCCTTGGTATCTCTAATTTTCTTGAAGAGATCTCTAGTCTTTCCCATTCTGTTGTTTCCCTCTATTTCTTTATATTGATCACTGAGGAAGGCTTTCTTATCTCTTCTTGCTATTCTTTAGAACTCTGCATTCAAATGGGAATATCTTTCCTTTTCTCCTTTGTTTTTTACTTCTCTTCTTTTCACAGCTATTTGTAAGGTTTCCTCGGACAGCCATTTTGCTTTTTTGCCTTTCTTTTCCATGGGGATGATCTTGATTCCTGTCTCCTGTACAATGTCACAAACCTCCATCCATAGTTCATCAGGCACTCTGTCTATCAGATCTAGTCCCTTAAATCTATTCTATGGGGTGAGCTTTTTGATGTGTTGCTGAATTCTCTTTGCTAAAATTTTGTTGAGAATTTCTGTATCTATGTTTATCAGTGATATTGGCCTGTAGTTTTCTTTTTTTGTGTTGTCTTTGTCTGGTTTTGGTATCAGGGTGATGCTGACCTCATAGAGTGAGTTCAGAAGTGTTCCTTCCTGTGCAATTTTTTGAAAGAGTTTTAAAAGGATAGTCATTAGCTCTTCTCTAAATGTTTGATAGAATTCTCCTGTGAAGCCATCACTCCTGATCTTTCATTTTTTGGGAGACTTTTGATCACAGCTTCATTTTCAGTGCTTGTAGTTGGTTTGTTCATAATTTCTGCTTCTTCCTGGTTCAGTATTGGAAGATTGGGCTTTTCTAAAAATCCGTCCATTTCTTCCAGGTATCCATTTTATTGCCATATAATTGTTCATAGTAGTCTCTTATAATCCTTTGTATGTCTACATTGTCTGCTGTAACCTCTCCTATTTTATTTCTAATTTTGTTGATTTGATTCTTCTCTCTTTTTTTCTTGATTAGTCTGGCTAAAGGTTTGCCAATTTTTTTTATCTTCTCAAAGAACCAGCTTTTAGTTGTATTAATATTTACTATTGTTTTTTTCATTTATTTTTTATTTCTGCTCGGATTTTTATGATTTCTTTCCTTCTACTAAATTTGTTTTTTTTTTTTTTTGTTCTTCTTTTTCCAGTTGTTTTAGGTGTAAAGTTAGGTGGTCTATTCAATGTTTTTCTTGTTTCTTGAGGTAGGATTGTATTGCTATAAACTTCCCTCTTAAAACTGCTTTTGTTGCATCCCGTAGATTTTGAGTTGTCATGTTTTCATTGTCATTTGTTTTTAGAAATTTTTAAATTTCCCTTTTGACTTCTTAGTAACCTGTTGGTTATTTTGAAATGTATTGCTTAATCTCCATATGTTTGTGCTTTTTTACAGTTTTTTTCTTGTAACTCATATCTAGTCTCATAGTGTTGTGGTTGGAGGAGACGCTTAACACGATTTCAACTTTCTTAAATTTACAGAGGTTTGATTTGTGACCCAAGATGTGGTTTACCCTGGAGAATGTTCCATGTGCGTTTGAGAAGAAGGTGTATTCTTCTGCATTTGAATTTAATGTCCTGAAGATATCAATGAGATTCATCCCATCTAATGTATCATAGAAGACTTGTGTTTCATTATTAATTTTATGTTTTGATGATCTGTCCATTGGTGTGAGTGGGATGTTAAAGTCTCCTACTATTACTGTGTTACTATCAATTTCTCCTTTTATGTCTGTTAGTGTTTGTCTTGGAGAAGGCAATGGCACCCCACTCCAGTACTCTTGCCTGGGAAATCCCATGGGCAGAGGAGCCTGGAAGGCTGCAGTCCATGGGGTCGCGAAGAGTCGGACATGACTGAGCGACTTCACCTTCACTTTTCACTTCCATGCATTGGAGAAGGAAATGGCAACCCACTCCAGTGTTCTTGCCTGGAGAATCCCAGGGACGGGGGAGCCTGGTGGGCTGCTGTCTCTGGGGTCGCACAGAATCGGACACGACTGAAGCAACTTAGCAGCAGTAGCAGCAGCAGCAGTGTTTGTCTTATGTATTGAGGTTCTCCTATGTTGGGTGCATAGATATTTAAAATTGTTATGTCTTCTTGGGTTGATCAGTTCAGTTCAGTTCAGTTGCTCAGTCGTGTCCGACTCTTTGCGACCCCATGAATCGCAACATGCCAGGCCTCCCTGTCCATCACCAACTCCCGGCCTCAGACTCGTGTCCATCTAGTCAGTGATGCCATCCAGCCATCTCATCCTTGGTCGTCCCCTGCTTCTCCTGCCCCCAACCCCTCCCAGTCTCAGAGTCTTTTCCAATCAGTCAACTCTTCGCATGAGGTGGCCAAAGTACTGGAGTACCTTGACCATTATGTAGTGTCCTTCCTTATCTCTTGTAATCATCTTTATTTAAGGTCTATTTTGTCTGATATGAGGATTGCTACTCCAGCTTTCTTTTACTTTGCATTTACATGGAATATATTTTTCTGTCCTCTCACTTTCACTCTATATGTGTCTTGAGGTCTGAAGTGGGTGTCTTGGAGAGAGCATATATATGGGTCTTGTTTTTGTATCCATTCAACCAATCTGTGTCTTTTGGTCGGAGCATTAATCCATTTACATTTAAAACAATTATTGATATATATGTTACTACTACTGCCATTTTCTTAATTGTTTGGGGTTTGATTTTATAGATCTTTTTCTTCGTTTGTATTTCTTGACCATATAAGTCCTTTAACATTTGTTGTAAAGATGGTTTGGTGGTACTGAATTCTCTTAACTTTTGCTTGTCTGAAAAGCTTTTTATTTCTCCATCAATTTTCAATGAGATTCTTGCCGGGTAAAGTAATCTTGATTGTATATTTTTCCCTTTCAGTACTTTAAATATATCCTGCCATTCCCTTCTGGCCTGCAAAGTTTCTGCTGAAAGATCAGCTGCTAAACATATGGCTTTGTTACTTGTTGTTTTTCCCTTGCTGCTTTTAATATTCTTTCTTTGTGTTTAGTCTTTGCCAGTTTGATTAATACGTGTCTTGGCATGCTTTTTCTTGGGCTTAACCAGTATGGGACTCTTTGTGTCTCTTGGACTTGATTATTTCCTTTTCCATATTGGGGAAATTTTCAACTATAATCTTTTCAAAAAATTTCTCATACTCTCTCCTTTTCTCTTTTTCTTCTGGGACTCTTGTAATTCCAATGTTGGCATGTTTTATAATGTCCCAGAGGTCTCTTGGAGAAGGCAATGGCACCCCACTCCAGTACTCTTGCCTGGAAAATCCCATGGACGGAGGAGCCTGGTAGGCTGCAGTCCATGGTGTCGCTAAGAGTCAGACATGACTGAGTGACTTCATTTTCAATTTTCACTTTCATGCATTGGAGAAGGAAATGGCAACCCACTCCAGTATTCTTGCCTGGAGAATCCCAAGAACAGCAGAGCCTGGTGGGCTGCCATCTATGGGGTCGCACAGAATCGGACACAACTGAAGCGACTTAGCAGCAGCAGCAGCAGCAGGGGTCTCTGAGACTATCCTCAGTTCTTTTCATTCTTTTTACTTTATTCTGCTCTTTGGAAGTTATTTCCGCCATTTTATCTTCCGGCTCACTGATTCGTTTTTCTGCTTCAGATATTCTGCTGTTAATTCCTTCCAGAGTATTTTTAATTTCAGTAGTGTTGTCTCTGTATGTTTATTCTTTAATTTTCCAGGTCTTTGTTAACCGATTATTGCATTTTATCCATTCTGTTTTCAAGGTCTTTGATCATCTTTACTATCATTAATCTGAATTCTTTTTCCAGTACTTTTCCAATTTCCTCTTCATTTATTTGGACTTCTGTGTTCTAGTTTGTTCCTTCATTTGTGCACTATTTCTCTGCCTTTTATTTATTTATTTATTTTTTTAACTTATTGTGTTTGAGGTGTCCTTTTCCCAGTCCTCAAGGTTGAATTCTTTCTTTCTTTCTTTTGGTTTCTGCCCCCCTCAGTTTGGTGGAGTGGTTTGTGTAAGTTTTGAATAGGGTGAGATTTTTGCTGAGCTGTTTGTTTGTTCGCTTGCTTGTTTTGTTTTTCCTCTGATGGGTAAGGCTGAGTGAGGTGGTAATCCTGTCTGTTGATGATTTGGTTTGTATTTTTGTTTTGTTTGTTGTTGTTTGGCTGAGGCACCTGCACAGGGTCCTACTGGTGGTTGGGTGATTCCCAGTCTTGTATTCAAGTGATTTCACTTGTGGGAGTTCTCATTACTTGATACTCCCTAAGGTTAATTGTCTGGTGGTCTGGGATCTTGGAGTCAGTGCTTCCACTCCAAAGGCTCAGAGCTTGATCTCTGTTCAGGAATGAAGATTCCACAAGTGGTTTGTTATGAGGTTCAGTGAGATTAACACAAATACCCCAAAACAAGAAATCCAAGATGAACCCCAGAAAAAATGACACACAATCAGGCAAATAATAATTAAAATAATGGAATATATATATATATCCATAAGAAAAATCAAAACTGTCCAATAAAAATAAAGTACAATAGATTGACCCAGTGAACAAAGAAAAGCAAAAATTATATCTACCAGTTAAGAACAAAACTAACTTAAGCACAAACTGGAGACAAAACTAAAGCAACTTGCCAACTGGGGCATAAAGCAATTAAAGCAAAACTAACAAATACGTTGAGAGGAAAGGAAAGAAAGAAAAGAAAGTAAGAATAGATACACAAAGCTAAATAGAGGTAGATACAGATTTATATACATTAAAGATTAACTGCAAGGGGAAAAGAACAGTAGGAAAAACAAAGTAATGTAGAAAAAATAATAATAGTTTAAAAAATTAAAAAGAAAAAAAAATGGAAGAGGAAAGAAAAAAAAAGAAAAAGAAAAACTCCACAGAACTGCAAAAGCCCAATGTAGAGACAGAAGTTTATAACAACAATAAAAAGTGTGATTGAGACAAAAAACTCAAAACTTAATTAGATTTCATCGTGCCAATAAAATCAACAATTGAAATGGGAAGTTGTGGAAGGGGGGGAGGGGAAAAAAAGAAAAAAAAATCCAGGAGAATCTACAGAACAAGTCAAAACATGAGAATAATAAATGTTTTTCCTGAGTCACTGCTGTCAGAGTCATTTCCCTCACTGGGAGTCACAGTCCACCTCACCTCCCTAGGATGTCCTCCAACACTGTACTGATCTCTGGACCTGCTGTGGGGGCAGCTCAGATTCTAATCTGGTCCTACTCCTGTGTATTGTTGCCTCTAATGTCAACAGCTGTCAGAACTAGTGTGTTTTCTTTTGTGGGAGCTCTCAATATCCTTTTATATATTCCATAGACACAGAGTTTGCCTAGTTGATCATGTGGATTTAATCTGCAGTTTGTACAGCTGGTGGGAAGGTTTTGGGTCTTCTTCCTTAGCTGCACTGCCCCGGATTTCAATTGTGGTTTTATTTCCACTTCTTAATATGGGTTGTCCACTGGGATTTGCTCCTGAGGCTGCCCTGGAGGACTTGGGTTTGCCCCTGTGAGGGCCAGGGGTGGAGGTGGTGCAGCTGCTTGGGTTGTAGGGGTTCTCACAGCACCAGGTACTCAGGGGAGCTGGCAACTAGGGCAGCAGGAAATACAGTGCTCTAGAAAGGTATGGCAACCAGTATTGGCCAATACGCTCCAGTATTCTTGCCTGGAGAACCCCCTGACAGAGAAGCCTGGCAGGCACCAGCCCACAGGGTCGCAAAGAGTTGGACATGACCAAAGTGACCCCCACCTGCATAGATGCAATACATATATATATATATATATATATATATATATTTTTTTTTTTTTAAGCCTGTGACAGCTCTGCCCCAGTGAGGGTTGAACGTGAAGGTGGTGCAGCTGCTTGGATCACCGGGATGGTGGTGGCACCAAGTGTGCAGGGCCATGGACTGCCTCAGCCACTGGAGCTATGGCCCTATCAATCTTTTCTTGAGCCTCTGGTAGCTGGTGATCAGAAGGCCTCTTTGACCAGTCTTTCTCCCTTGCCTGGGGTCCTTCTCTGTTGTTTTGCACATCAGACACATAGTGGGCATCAGCTGGGGTCCTACTCTGTAGTTCTGCATCAGTCACTTAAAGGAGCACCCTGTGTGGCATCCTGCTCTGTAGTTCAGTGTGTCAGTTGTTTGATGGGCCAGCCTCTCTGTTGCTCAGCTGCTGATGCTGGCGTGTGGGGAGAGAGAGTCTATGGTGACGGCTCCAGCCCCTGTGCATGACGCAGCAGTATCCCCTTGCTTCCATGGCTGCCTGACTTTCCTCCACAGGCATGTGCCACCACAATCTCCTTCCTCACATCTCCTCGATCCATCTCTCCACAGTCAACAGCAGCCCTCGCCCTGGGATTGCTCTACAATCCCTAAGCTGTAGCTCCCAGCCGCTGCATCTTCTAGGGGACCTGCATCCCTCTCCATGTTATGTATGGCTGTGACAAGGACTGTCTGATTTTCATTCCATTCAGGCTGCCATAGATCAGCTGTTTCACTCTCAGCCTTAAATGTTTGTCCTCTGACTCAGACAGTTGCCCCAGTGTGGGGATCGGACTCCTGCTTTGGTTCTCCTACCCACCGAGGGGAGATACAATCCAATCCAGTATTCCTGTTTTTCCCCCTGGTTCCTTCGTCCTACTGAGTTTTGCATAGTGAAGTTAAGTCGCTCAGTCGTGTCCGACTCTTTGCGACCCCATGGACTGTAGCCTACCAGGCTCCTCCCTCCATGAGATTCTCCAGGCAAGAGTACTGGAGTGTGTTGCCATTTCCTTCTCCAGGGGATCTTCCCAACCCAGAGATCGAACCCAGGTCTCCTGCATTCCAGGCAGACGCTTTAACCTCTGAGCCACCAGGGAAGCCCCCGAGTTTTGCATGATCCTATATATTCTTTTCCACTGGTCAGATTCTCCTCTCCACCCTCAGCTGGTGGTCTGTATGCACTTCTGTGTCTGAAGGTGTGTTCCTGATGCATCCCTAGAGAGAGAGATACTCCATACCCACCTACTCCTCTGCCATCTTGTTCTCCCAACCAGGATTTTTTTTTTTTTTTTTTAAGCAAAAAATCTTCAACAATGAAATGAATAGGAGGAGGATGAGAGATCTCAATGAATTTGTAAGCTACCAAAAGTGGAAGGAAGACCATCAACTAAGGAGCCAGTGGAAGAAAGACACAGCCTTGAATGTAAGGGAAATGCTGCAGCGTGTCAGGTAGGGGGCCAGCAAAATCAAGAGAGACTCTGGATTCAAAATCTGGAGTGGAAAACTCACTGTTCACTGTAAAACTAGAAGGCCTATACATAGAACAGGTGATCCCAGACATAACTTTCCTTCAACTCCATATACCATTCAAATGCAGGTCCTTGCCCACAGGACAATCATCAGAGAGCTCTTTTCAAAACAGGGCAGCATGAACTGTGGGGGGAAGAACTAAGCAGTGGTGTCAATATTAATGACCCAGAGTAAGACCCTCCTCATTCATTCCTTGGGGCTCTCTGCCTTCATCACAGTACTCAGAGCATCCAGCTTGGAGAAAGCCGACCAGCTGATGCAACCTGAGGGCTTATCCAGGGCTCCTGGGCAGCGGGCTTATTGGTAATTCTTACATCTAGAAAAACAATTAAAAAAATCACTAGATATTTGAGAAAGTCTGCAACAAGAAAGAGAAACACCAAGATAAACAGACATGTTGGTCATTCCCAAAACGAATAAGAGAGCTTAGGGAATAGATGAGAATTTACAGAACAAGACTAATTTGGTACACTCAGGAGTACTCAGGAATATTTGGCATGGATAAAATAAGAATTGGAAGTTATACTTTAAAAATAAAGATTTTTTGAAGTTAAAAATGTCATGTCAAAATTGAACATTCAGTAGACGGAGTGTAAGGCCAGGTTGAAGAAAACTTCTAGAAAACAGAATTAAAGGTAGTTAGGAAGAAAATGTGAGCAAAAATTAAAACACATTAGAGATCAGTATTAAGAGATCTGGCATTTTATTATTAAGAATTCTAGAGAAAATAGAGATAAAAGAGGGCAAGAAATTATAAAAAACAAAAAACATTTTACAGTGTGATATTAGCAGGTATAGACTGCTATATGTAAGGTAAATAAAGAACAGGGTCCTACTGTCTAGCACAGGGAGCTATATTCAATGTCTTGTAATAAACTGTAATGGAAAAGAATTACATGTGTGTGCATGTGTGAGACTGAATCACTTTGGTATATACCAAAAACTAACATAACTTGGTAAATAAACTGTATTTCAATGAAAAAAAGTTCCCCAAATTGATGGGAGAGTACCTTTAAATACAAAGGGCTCATCAGTGCCCAGCCTAATAAAAAAAGACAGTTACCCCTCAACACAATATAGTGAAATTTCAGAACATTGAAGCTTAAAGGAATATCCTACAATTTTCCTGAGATAGGAACAGAGAAAAACAGTAGATAGACTAAATAAATCATAGAATGAAGCAAAGAGTTAAGTATCTAAAGTCTACAAAGCCAGAATCAAGAATATAAGCATATTATTTAGGATAACTATCAGAGAACCCTAAAACTAAAGTCATTAAAAATTGGTTTTCTCTGAGGAACATGACTGATGGAGGTGAATCCGGAACCATGGGTGGGATTGTGACATTTTAAGTTAGCATGAGAGTATTACTTTGGACAGAATACACACACATGTCACATTTATTATAAATATTAGTCACATCAATATACCCTAGAGTCGATGTATACTATAATCTATGTGTTACATGAAATACTATTCATGTGTGCTAAGTTGCTTCAGTTGTGTCTGACTCTTTGTGACCCTAGGGACTGTAGCCTGCCAGACTCCTCTGTCCATGGGATTCTCCAGGCAAGAGTACTGGAGAGGGTTGCCATGCCCTCCTGCAAGGGATCTTCATGTTCCCAAGGACTCAACCCAAGTCTCTTATGTCTCCTGCATTGGCAGCCCACTTCTTTACCACCTGGGAAACCCCATAAAATATCACATGTAGTTAATAAATGTATTATCACTGCACGTGTATGAAGATAATACTTGGAGGCTGTAGTTTATTACTTACCCTTTGAGAACAAACCCATCAAGCAATGTCTCTTACACCATAACACCTAAACAAGGTTTATTCTTGCCTGTATGTATTACAGTGCACACATAATTACTGGTGGATTTGATACAGAGCCATAAAATCATACCCCACAAGGTCTCCTAGTGGCCTGGAAAATAAACAAGCCTCCTACCAACACAACTTCCAAATAGTCAGTGGCTTAGGCTGAGCCAACAGGATATAAAAACAGTTGGTTGAAAAGTGGAAACTTCAAGCTGAAAAACATTTGGGATTTTCTGATCTCAATTGAATGTTTTTTTAAAAACTGAATTTCGTCAAACCTGTTTGTGTATATGGGGAGCGAGCCATAGGCACTAAGGAACATTTGACTGTTCATGCTGCTAAGCATGCTGGGAGAAAGAAACTTCTGGAAGCTGGTTGAATTATTTTGAGCCACAGTGAATTCCTTCAGGGAAAACAAAATAGTTTCCTAACTGCTCCCTTTGCAGCATAATGGATTGGTCTCACATGAGAGATGGCCACCAAGTAATGGAATCCTTTCTTCATGGGAGAGACTAGAAAAAGGCAAGTCTGTGGAACCTAAAATATTTGGCAAACTGAAGTCTAGAGGTAATGCGAAAAGAAGAGAGAGTTCAAGTGAATGTACAAGAGAGGACAGAAAAGCAGGAGTAAGAAAGATGAGATGTGAGAAATACATACACAGAAATGTGGTCCAGTTCTGAGAAGCACTGGATTCATTCGCCTACACCAGCACCTGTCTGGGGCTTAAGCTGCCCCTTTTCAGTTGACTATGCAGAAAGCATTCCTCAGATTTAGGGCATGGTGCAGGCTGTACTATTTCACTCACAGCTGATAATTTCCCTAGAGGCAGGTGAGATGCAGGAAGACAAAACCAAGGACTCACAAGAAAAATTGCATTAGTGGAAAAGTGGAGAGCAAAAGGATTGAGTAGGCGAAGCTGGCCAGTAATATAATAATTCAAAGACCGCAGGTAAAAACAGTCCCCCGGGATGGGGCGTTTGTCAAGCACTCAGTCAAGGAAGGAAAACAAGAAGCCAAAAATTGTGGTGAAATTGTTTTCCTGAAAGAGGAGCTGCTAAAAATAGAGATACCATGGGATAGAAAAAACAGAAAAACATCACAGCAAGTCTGCATTCAGAATGAGATGCAGATTCAAGCTCCAAGTGGGAAGATCTTAGATACGACTCTCCCAGGTATTGAGAGGGGAGCCACCAAGGTGATGGGAGCTTCAGAAAATCTAAATGCCTTGATACTCTATGATCAATTCAAGTTTATGTGTCAAGTAGAATCATAGACTCAGTGATGCCAATGTCTTTTTGATCTGAAGATTTTTCCCCTAGGAGTGGAGGATAAGAATGTTAATTTAGAGAAGGATGTTAGGGGCAGTTACCCAGGCACAATATTGAAAGGGGGTTTCTGGAAAGGCACTGAGGGTACCTCCCTGTGCTTCATACCTCTTTCTGTCCCTTTTGTTGAGTACAGGTGGGACACACTCTCACTTGCGACTTGTTTCTAGGTGATGGACATGGGGAAGGTGATGGAGTGTCACTCCCAGCTTTGCTTTATGTTATGTTAGACTCCATTTTAGCAGACTGGGTCATGAAACACTCTTTGCTGACTTGATAAAGTAGATGGCCATATTGCTGAAGTCCACGTGCAAGGAATGATGGCTGACCCCTGGAAGATGTGGGGAAGCCAGGACCTGAGGTCAGCCCTTAGCCTACAGCCAGTAGGTGGTGGCACCTGGTCATATGGCCACAAGAAAATGAATTCTGCCAAAAACCTGAATGAGCTTGGAAGTGAACTCTTCCCCAATCAAGCTCCAGAGGAGAATGCAGCCCAGCCGACACCCTGACTTCAGTTTTGTGAGACCCCCAAGAAGAGGACTCGGTTCAGGCCAATGTCAAATTCCTGACCCATGGAAACTGTGAGACAATAAATATGTGTTGTCTTAAGTTGCTAAATCTGTCATATTTTGTTACACAGCTATAGGAAATAAATACAGCAGGGGAGGAATAGGTAAAGTGAACTGAAGAAAGATGTCAGATAACTTCTGCCTGGCGTGCTGCGATTCATGGGGTCGCAAAGAGTCGGACACGACTGAGTGACTGAACTGAACTGAACTGAAACAGGAAATAATAAGGTAGCCATGATGCTAAGGGTTCATCTCATCACCAATACATAGCATTTACTCTTTCTTGGTGTCCTCACTGTCCCTTGGTCTAACAGTAGGCTTTTGCCACCTCTGAGTTGTCCCCTCTTTCCTTGAGATAGAACCCATATGTTGTACTATTGGCCAAAGGATGACAAAAGGTATTCCTCCTAGTTTTCCGTTGTAGGTAGTCTGAGCCCATGCAAAGCTGTGAGGTGGGAAAGTGTGTTCCTCTATTCTTTGAATAGCTTCTCCTCCCATGCAGAATCCTATTTGTGCTCCAAAATAGCACAAATAGCCTCTTGCTACTACCCTTCACATGCCTTACCCATGCTCCATACCTTTTTGGATTTCCTTCTTTCTGTTAAATTTTGCCTATTTCTATGTTCTGGTCCTTAGACCCTGCTTGGTATCATTGAATTCATGCTAAGTTCAATCACCTGATGTCAATTTAGAGAATCATCTCACTGCAATAACATTTATGCTTTTAAAAAATACCTAAAAAAAAAACCTCTAACCAGTGGGAAACTCAAGAAACTGGTGAACAGATATATTGCCCAGTCAAGACTCCCAAGGCCCCATAAACCACACCACTTAGGGACAATGGGAAACAGCTTTCCTGTCTGCTCCGGAAGACTGCCTCACATTTCCTTCCCATTGGGGGCCTCTTGTTGGTCAGGTCTATATCAAGCGGCTATATCATGTTTATTCCAGGAGCAGTAGCAGCAGCATCTGTCAAGTGTCTGGCAGGTGTCAGACTCCACTCACCCACCATGTAGAGAGGTGGATGGACAGCTTCCCTTATGTTCATCACAGATATACCACTTGTATCTTCTAAGGGTTTTCAGCAGTCACTCTTACTGCATGTATCTCTGAGCTGTAGAGAAATGTGCCTTTCTTATTGGAGCAATGGGAGAGAAGCCAGGAGATGGAACTCAGCATAGGTTTGAACAAGTGGAGTCGCCCCTCCAGGGAAGGTACCCCATGTCCTACTACAAGGAAGATTCAGAAAAGCTCCATATCACCAAGGAGACTCAGAGACCCTCTCCACCTAGACCTCACGGTCTTGGTCTCTAAGCCCTTGTGCAACATGCCATCTGCCTGGAATGCCTTCTCTTGAATCTATGGTTAGTTTAGGGATATGTATGCATGCACTGCTGCCTTAACTGACTTTAGAGTGATGAGGCTGCCTACTCTGGGCCCTCAGAAGAGCAGCAATATGACATTTAAGACGCTGTCCAGAAATTGTCTGAATTGTCTGTCTCCCTGACCAGACAGTAGGCTTCTTGAAGATATGGGTTGGATCTGTTATCTTTTGTCTTCAGAGCCTAACTCAGTGTCTAGCCCTAAATAACTGAGTTGTAGATTAGAGAATGAATGAATGTCCAGATAGGAAGCAAGGATCTGGTCTGTTCTCAAATCAAATAACACCATTTTTATAAATAGTTATGAATGATATATTGATCCTCTCTCCTTCAAGGTTTTGCCAGCTACACCTTCTTGAGAAACAGCTATACCTTCATTGAGAAAAAGAAAGAAAAAGGAGATGATGATTCTATAAGAGCAAGAGTTGAGAAGGAGGTGAAGTTGATAGGTGTTCTGTATTAAAATCAGGCCACAAGTTCTTTCTCCCATTCTTCCCTGTGTGATTTTTGGGCAGCCAAGGTACTTCATGACATTTCCAAAAGGGCATCTGTGAAAACCACTCAGCTGAAGGCAGGAAGCCAGGGCTTTATTAACATAAAATTTGTGGTTGAGAAAGTATTGCAAAACAGTGCAATAAGTAGGTTTTACTTCCATGGCAGTTTCTGATTATTTCCTACAGTCAAAGTATTTTATAAACACTTATCTATTATATGTTTACAAGGTGATGTTGATGAGGTCTAATTTTTTTCCCCGTGTAAGACTTTGGACAGGAGATGGAAACTCCTTTTCTTTTTATTTAAAAAAATAAGTGAACTTGTTTACTTGTATTAGTAATATCGACTTGTATTAGAAAGAGGTGATGTTACAAGGTGTTCCACATTAAATAGACCCACAAATAATCTGTTCCATTCTGTCCTATGTAATTATTGGACAGCAAAGTTACTTTATGACATTTTCCAAAAGAGTGTCTTAGTTACATGTGTTTTACTATAACTTGAATATTCATTGAAAATATGTGTCATGACACAGTTAATCAAATAACACCATTTTAATAAATAGTTATGAATGATATATTGATCCTCTCTCCTTCTTCAAGGTTTTGCCAGCTACACCTTCTATGGCAGTACTACCCACCATTGCTCACATACTGAGCTACAGTTCCCTGATCTAATCCAGTCCTGTTAGTTAGTTAGTGTTAGTCACTCAGTCATGTCCAGCTCTTTGTGATCCCTATGTAGCCTGCCAGGGTCCTCTGTCCATGGAATTCTCCAGACAAGAATACTGGAGTGGATAGCCGTTCCTTTCTCCAGAGGATCTTCATGATCCACGGAGCGAACCTAGGTCTCCATCATTGCAGGCAGATTCTTTACCATCTGAACCTCCAGGGATCTTTTGGGATGTGCTCACTATTTCCATTGTGCTTAGAGCTCCCCTTCTACCCTTGAGAACAACTATACCTATTTTTTATTAATTAGAACAATCTCTTCTATCATTTCTATGAACTTAGTGTGGACAAGAGTTTTCCATCTTGAGAACTGGGAAAACTTCTATGATTAACTATGCAGATACCTAAAGGGAGAACATTCCAGACAGAAGAAACAACTTGTGCAAAGGCCCTGGGGTGGAAGTGTTCTTGGCAAGAATAGGCAAGAGCCCAAGATGGCTGGATCATAGCTGAGCAGAGTCAGCAAGTGATAGCGTAATAGAAGATGAGCAGCGGGATATAAGGAAGGCTGCAGCTTGTGGAGTCTTGAGGCCATTTTATGGTCTCCTTTTGCTCTGAAGAAGATGGTAAAGTTTGGGAGGTTTATGAGTAGGGAAGTAAGATAATCTTAAGACAGCTGCTCTAGCTGTCTACGCTAGCTGGACAGGGAGGCCTGGCATGCTGCAGGCCAGGAGGTCACAAAGAGTCAAACACGACTGCGTGACTGAATTGAACTGAACTGAACTCCAGCTGTCGTGGTGAGAATAGCCTCAAAGGAGAAGAATCAGTATGCTGATTTTGCTGGGTGCAAAAACCCAGGTTGGAGATGATGGCTCAGACCATGGTGGTAACATGGATGGTTGGATTGTAGATATACTTTGATGGTACAGTCAACAGGACTTCCTGATTTATGAAATGAAGAGAAAGAGAAAAAGACAAGAGTCCATGATGACTCCAAGGCTTTTGTTCTGAACGCAGAAAGGAAATGTTGGCATCAACGATTTGGGATGACTATGAGTGGAACAGATTTACAAGAGAAAATCAAGAGTTCTGTTTCTGATGTATTGAGTTGAAGATGTTGACTGGGCAAGTCTAGATTTCAACAGGGATGTATATGCTTAAAATGGCACTTAAAGACTTGAGATTGGGTGGGTTCACCAAGGTAGTGAGTTTGGTTAGAGAGGGGTAGAGGGGCAATGATCAAGCCTGGGGCACTCCAATGTTATGCAGTCTGGAGAAGAGGATCTAGATAAGGAGACTTAGAAGAAGCAGTCAGTGAAGGAAGAGAAAAAAAAGAAAATTCAGTTGATACATGTGCTGCGTCTTAATTCAGTACATTATGTAACAATCTAGATTGAGAAATTGGAACTAAACTGAGATCGTTCTTCACTTTGAGGAAAACAATATGATGCAATGGATAAATAATGGGTCTAGCCTATGATGCCAGTACTTTTAAAATTATACCCTCTACGCCTCACCCCCACAACCTCAATGCAGTACCTGACAGTCTGTGTAGAAAGCTACCTTGGATCTTTCCAGTTGTTGTTGAAAAGAAAGTTCACTATATTATTAGTATTTTCAGCCATTTTTAAAGAAAACTACCCAATTATTTTTAAATGAATGAAAATCAATTGGGTTTGTTGGTGACAATAGTGACCGTAGGCAAGTGATGAGCATCCTAGGATCTGGCACTTTCTGTGACTCAGACAAGGAAAGGTCTGCCTAGACAGAATTCAGGGTGGCTAGGTCCAGGTTCTAGCTTAAAAAAATAATAAAAATAAATTAATTTTTTTAAAGCAGCAAAATAGAGCAGAAAGTAGAGTTCCCAAACACCTCCTGTCCAGGTTCTACCTTTTTTCCTTTGACTTACTCTGTGCCACAGGCAACTTGCTTGATTGAGGTTTCCATTTTCCCACCTATAAATTGAGGGTGCTCAGTTGTCTCTGACTCTTTGTGACCCCACAAACTGTAGCCACCAGGCTCCTCTGTCCATAGAATTTCCCAAGCAAGAATACTTGGGTGGGTAGCCATTTCCTCTTCCAGAGGATCCTCTCAACCCAGGGATTGAACCTACGTCTCCTGCAGCTCCTGCATCGGCAGGCGAATTCTTTACCACTGAGCCACCTGGGAAGCCCAAATTGAAAGTAAGATGAATTATATTAAAACTGAAGTTTTTTTCAGGAAGGTGTTCTTAATGTCTTATTAGAGGTCTAATTTAAGGTTTTATTAGAGACCTTAAAAAGAAGATAGGTTTCTTCTCTTGAGTCCTTGGGAGCCAGCTGCAAATGACTGGGATTGAATGAGTTACAAAGACACTGTGTTATTTAAAAAGCAATGAGATCAGTGCTTCCACATCCATAAATATGTGTGATTGCCCCAGGGGAGATGTGCCTGCCTACCATCGCCAGCTCATAAAGGTGACCATACAAACACTGGACTGGAGCTTCGGTTTCCTCATGAGGCAGTCAGCCAAGTCTCATGATTTGTGACGCAGCTGTCAGCGCTCCCAAGACTGTCTCTTGGCCCCTTGACCTTGGGGCAGGTGGGCCGAGCGGGAGCCCTTCCACCAGCTCCCAGACTCCTGCTTGGGCCCATGAATCTCATGAGAGGCAGTGAGGTAATGGCTAGATCAGCACACCAGGCTTCCTGATGTGACCCCAGGCAGTAGGTCCATTCCGTCCAGAGAGGGCAGGGAGCTCACTGTGTCAGAAAGCACTTCAGCCTACTGACTGATGTCTATTGAGCAGGATGAATTCAGTTCCTTTGCTCACATTTTCCATGGCTTCTCTGGCCAAACTCTTGAGGCTTTGAATGAAGAGGGAGGTCAACTAAGCTAACTGCCTTTAAGAACTGTCCCCACACTGCCCACTGAAGGAATTTCAAACCTCAAGGCCACGAGCTCTCCAAGTCCCAGTGTGACTCCAATCAGATTCCTGAAAGGTAGCTACAGCTGGAGAGAGCCAGGCAGACAGACTCTATAAGCTCTGGACCTGATGGGAAATCTGATGCTGCAATCAAAACATAGCTGGAGCTGAGGAATCCATCTTGAAGGCAAAGTCTCATTATCAGCAAAGGGTTCCAAAAACTATCCCTCAGCATGCTCCTCCTCCTTAGGGTAGCAACACAGGTTGCTATTTTTCTAATACTTGCTACATGAAGATGAAAAAAGATGAGGCCTTTGGTTTCAGGAAACTTAGAGTGGGTATCATGGAAAGATCACCAGCTGAATGTCCAGGGAGGAAGTTCTAATTTTGTCACTTAATTGATTTGATATTCTTGACAACTTATTTCAGCACTCTTGACCCTAGTTTCTTTATGTGCAAAACATAAAACAAATGAATCTATACACCAAACAGAAACACACTCACGGACATAGAAAACAAGTTTATGGTTGGTTACCAAAAAAGAGAGGAAGCAGAGGAAAGACAAAAGAGGAGTATGGGATTAACAAGTAGAAGTAGCTATTCATAAAACAGACAAATAACATGGATTTACTCTATAGCACAAGAAATTATGAGGCTTCCCAGGTGACTCAGTGGTAAAGAATCTGCCTGTCAATTCAGGAGGCACAGGAGACGTGGATTTGATCATTGGGTCAGGAAGATTCCCATGGAGGAGGAAATGGGCAACCCGCTCTAGTATTCTTGCCTGTGAAATTCCATGGACAGAGGAGCCTGGTGGGCTATAGTCCACAGGGTCGCAATCAGTTGGATATGACTGAGGAACTGAGCACACACACACACACACACAGGAGTTATACCTGGTATATTGTGATAGGCGTTTCCCTGGTAAAGAATCTGCCAGCAATGCCAGAGACCCCAGTTCAATTCCTGGGTGGGAAGATTCCCCTGGAGAAGGGACAGCATAACCACTCCAGTATTCATGGGCTTCCCTGGTGGCTCAGACAGTAGAGAATCCACCTGCAATGCAGGAGACCTGGGTTCAATATCTGAGTGGGGAAGATCCCCTGAAGGAGGGCATGGCAACCTGCTCTAGTATTCATGCCTGGAAAATCCCCAAGGACAGAGAATCCTGGTGGGCTACAGTCCATGGGGTCACAAAGAGTCGGACACGACTGAGCGACTAAGCACAGCACATATTGTGATAACCTATAATGGAATATAACCTGCAAAAAGACTTAATCACACACACAAAAAATGAATCACTCTGCTGAACACCTGAAACTAACACAATATTGTAAATCAACTATACTTCAAAAGCAAAAAACAAAAACCCAGTAAGTGAACTGCAAGATCATGATAAGATCTGTAAAGTGCTGATTCAAGCTGGCTCTCCTAAGAGAGAGAGAATGTTAGTCGCTCAGTTGTGTCTGACTCTTCACATGGACTGTAGCCCTCCAGGCTCCTCTGTCCATGGAATTTCTCAGGCAAGGATACTGGATTGGGTTGCCATTCCCTTCTCCAGGGGATCTTCCTGATTCAGGGATCGAATCTGAGTCTCCTGCACTGTGGGAAGATTCTTTACCATCTGAGCCACCAGGGAAACCCAAGAAAAAGGTAAGCAGAAGATACAGTCTTCTAGTGCTTAGAACCCTGCTTTGCATGTAGGAAATGCTCAATAAAAGGAAAATGGTAGCTACTTGTACAAAAAGCACTGGACACTGTGCAAGGCCACTTAGCTCACCTTCTTACTCAAGTCATAACATTTATCACTTACTCCCCACAAACCATATAGTTCTGACCTTGTCTCTGAAAAAAAAGACCTATTTTTAGTATCTATGGAGACCACAATGAGGTTATGCTGCCTAACTATATACCCTAGGTATGAATAGGTGAAGAACTTGGTGCCTTGTTCTCCAACAAGACTTTTCCTCCAACTTTCTGAATGTTCTTTCTTCAAATCAGAGACTTTCTAAGTGCAAAGTCAAAGCTACCATCTCTAGTGCTGTCTACCAAAAAATGCAGGCATTGTCAGTAGAAGAAATTCCAGCAACCTGGCACTGGGCATTCTGGAGTCTGCTGTGGAACTATTAGAAGCATCTGACAAGTTCTTCCTCTGGGATGCAACCACCCAAGCTCTAGGAGACTTCTGCTCCCCTTGTTGCCACACAGAACTCCCAGGACATATTTGCTTTTCCAAAGCAAGGACTGAGAACCAGAGTTAGGAGAGTAAGGTCCCTGTCCTGTTTCTATGGAGTAGACTGGTTTGTTCTTGAATCTAAGGTATGTATCTTTGTACCATATTCTCCTACTACTCATGCCTAGTTTGATCTTTTCACCCAAACATTTGACTTTCTAACCAAACTCCTACATACACCCTCTTGCTTGGGCTAGCAAAGCACCAACTCCTGGTGACCAACTTCAACTCCATGTTTCCTTATTTCTGCATGTTGCCTTGGTATTTCACGTTATTGTTCAGTTGCTCAGTCCTGTCCAACTCTTTGAGACCCCATGAACTGCAGCACCATGGGCTTCCTTGTTCTTCACCATCTCACAAAGATTATTCAAACTCATGTCCATAGAGTCACTGATGCCATCCAACCATTACATCCTCATCCCCTTCTCCTCTTGCCTTCAATCTTTCCCAGCATCAGGGTGTTTTCTAATGAGTCAGCTCTTTGCATTGGTGACCAAAGTACTGGAGCTTCAGCTTCAGCATTAGTCCTTCCAGTGAATATTCAGGATTTATTTCATTTAAGATTAACTTGTTTGATCTTCTTGCAATCCAAGGGAGTCTCAAGCATCTTCTCCAACACCACAGTACAAAAGCATCAATTCTTCAGCACTCAGCCTTCTTTATGATCCAACTCTCACATCCATTCATGACTACTAGAAAAACTGTAGCTTTGACTATATGAACCTTTGTGGGCAAAGTAATGTCTCTGCTTTTTAATATGCTGTCTGTGTTTGTCATAGCTTTTATTCCAAGGAGCAAGCATCTTTTAATTCATGGTTGCAATCACTGTTCACAGTGATTTTGGAGCCCAAGAAAATAAAATCTGTCACTGTTTCTATTTATCCCCCATCTATTTATCATGAAGTGATGGGACCTGATGCCATGATCTTCATTTTCTGAATGTTGAGTTTTAAGTCAGGTTTTTTCTCTCCTTTTTCACTTTCATCAAGAGGCTCTTTTGTTCCTCTTTGCTTTCTTCCATAAGGGTGGTGTCATCTGCATACCTGAGGTTGTTGATATTATCCCAACAATCTTGATTGCAAGTTGTGCCTCCTCCAGCCTGGCATTTCACATGATATACTATGCATATAAGTTAAATAAGGAGGATGCCCATATACAGCCTTGAGGTACTCCTTTCCCAATTTTGAACCAGTCCATTGTTCCATGTCCAGTTCTAACTGTTGCTTCTTGACCTACATACAGCTTTCTAAGGAAGCAGGAAAGGTGGTCTGATATTCCCATCTCTTTAAGAATTTTCCACAGTTTGCTGTGATCCACACAGTCAAAGGCTTTAATGTAGTCAATGAAGCAGATGTAGATGCACTTCTGTAATTCTCCTGCTTTTCCTATGCTCCAACGAATGTTTGCAATTTGATCTCTGGTTCCTCTGCCTTTTCTAAATCCAGTTTGTATGTATGGAAGTCCTCAGTTCATGTAACATTGAAGCCCAGCTTGGAAGATTTTGAGCATTACTTTGCTAGCATGTGAAATTAGTGCAATTGTGTGGTAGTTTGAACATTCTTTGGCTTTTCCCTTCTTTGGGGTTGGAATGAAAAGTGACCTTTTCCAGTCCTGTGGCCACTGCTGAGTGCTCCAAATTTGCTTGCATGTTGAGTTGCAGCACTTTCATAGTATCATCTTTTACAGTTTGAAGTAGCTCAGCTGAAATTCCATCACCTCCACTAGCTTTGTTCATAGTGATGCTTCCTAAGGCCCACTTGACTTCACACTCCAAGATCTCTGGCTCTAGGTGAGTGATCACACCATCATAGTTATCTGGGTCATTAAGATATTTTTTTGTATAGTTCTGTGTATTCTTGCCACCTGTCCTTAATATCTTGTATTTCTGTTAGGTCTGTACCATTTCTGTTTTTTATTGTGCCCATCTTTGCATGAGATGTTCCCTTGGTATCTCTAATTTTCCTAAAGAGATCTCTAGTATTTTCCATTCTCTTGTTTTCCTCTTTCTTTGCACTGATCACTGAGGAAGGCTTTCTTATCTTTCCTTGCTATTCTTTGGAAGTCTGCATTCAGATGGGCATATCTTTCCTTTTCTCCTTTGCCTTTAGCTTCTCTTCTTTTTTCAGCTATTTGTAAGGCTTCCTCAGACAGCCATTTTGGCTTTTTGCATTTCTTCTTCTTGGGGATGAGTTTGATCACTACCTCCTGTACAGTGTTATGAACCTCCATCCATAGTTTTTCAGGCACTCCGTCTATTGGATCTAATCCCTTAAATCTATTTGTCACTTCTACTGTATAATTGTAAGGGATTTGATTTAGGTCATACCTGAATGGCCTAGTGTTTTTCCTACTTTCTTGAATTTAAGTCTGAATTTTGCAATAAGGAGTTCACAATCTGAGCCACAGTCAGCTCCCAGTCTTGTTTGTGCTGACTGAATAGGGCTTCTCCAGGGCTTCCCTGAGAGCTCAGTTGGTAAATAATCTGCCTGCAATGAAGGAGACCCTGGTTCAATTCCTGGGTCAGGAAGATCCACTGAAGAATGGATAAGGTACCCACTCCACTATTCTTGGCCTTCCCTTGTGACTCAGCTGGTAAAGAATCTGCCTGCAGTACAGGAGACCTGGGTTTGATCTCTGGACTGGGAAGGTCCCCTGGAGAAGGGAAAGGCTACCCACTCCAGTATTCTTGCCTGGAGAATTCCATGGACTGTATAGTCCATAGGGTTGCAAAGAGTCGGACACGACTGAGTGACTTTCACATTCACATTCATTCACATTCACATAGAGCTTCTCCATGTTTGGCTGCAAAGTATATAATCAATCTGATATTGGTATTGACCATCTGGTGATGGCCATGTGTAGAATTGTCTCCTATGTTGTTGGAAGAGGGTGTTTGCTATAACCAGTGCTTTTTCTTGGCAAAGCTCTGTTAATCTTTGCCCTACTTCATTTTGTACTCCACAACCAAACTTGCCTGTTACTCCAGGTATCTCTTAACTTCCTACTTTTGCCTTCCAGTCCACTGCAATGAAAAGGGCATCTTTTTCTGATATTAGTTCTAGAAGGTCTTATAGTTCCTCACAGAACCAGTCAGCTTCAGCTTCTTTGGCATTAGAGTTTGGAGCATAAAATTGCATTATTGCGATATTGAATAGTTTGTCTTGGAAGTGAAAAGAAATCATTCTGTTGTTTTGAGATTGCACCCAAGTATTGCATTTCACACTCTTTTGTTGACTATGAGGGCTAGTCCATTTCTTCTAAGGGATTCTTGCCCACAGTAGTAGATATAATGGTCATCTGAATTAAACTTTCCCATTCCAGTCCATCTTAGTTCACTGATTCCTAAAATGCTGATGTTCACTCTTGACATCTCTTGTTTGACCACTTCCCATTTACCTTCATTCATGGACCTAACATTTCAGGTTCCTATGCAATACTGTTCTTACAGCATTGGACTTTACTTCCATCACCAGTCACATCTACAACTGGTTGTTGCTTCCTCTTTGGCTCAGCCTCTTCATTCCTTTTGGAGTTATTTCTCCACTCTTCTCCAGTAGCATATTGGGCACCTACCAACCTGGGGAGGTCATCTTTAAGCATCGTATCTTTTTGCCTTTTTATACTGTTCATGGGGTTCTCAAGGCAAGAATGCTGAAGTGGTTTGCCATTTCCTTCTCCAATGGACCATGTTTTGTCATGGACAGACATCCTGGGTGGCTCTACACAGCATGGCTCAAGGTTTCATTGAGTTAGATAAATCTGTGATCCATGTGATCAGTTTGGTTAGTTTTCTGTGACTGGTTTTCATTCTGTCTGCCCTCTGATGGATGAGGATAAGAGTCTTGTGAAAGCTTCCTGATGGGAGGGACTGGTTGTGGGGAAAACTGGGTGTTGCTCTGGTGAGCAAGGCCAAACTCAGTAAATCTTTAATCCAAACTTCTGCTGCTGCTGCTGCTAAGTCGCTTCAGTCGTGTCCGACTCTGTGCGACCCCATAGACGGCAGCCCACCAGGCTCCCCCATCCCTGGGATTCTCTAGGCAAGAATACTGGAGTGGGTTGCCATTTTCTTCTCCAATACATGAAAGTGAAAAGTCAAAGTGAAGTCACTCAGTCTGCTGATGGGTGGGGCTGTAATTTGGCCTGAGGCCAAACTACGCTAGGGGTAAAGTCAACCTCCTTCAAAAAGGACTTGTGCCAGCATGTCATGGCTCCCAGGAATGTTGCAGTCAGTGCCCCTGACCCCATGGTTGGCCACTTTTGACTCACACCTCCACCAGAGACTCCTGGACACTCAGGCAAGTGTGACTCAGTCTTTTGTGGGTAACTGCTTCTTTCTCCTGGGTTCTGGTGTGCATAAGGTTTTGTTGTGCCCTGCAAGAGTCTGTTTCCCCAGTTCTATGGAAGTTATGCAATCAAACCCTACTGACTTTCAAAGTCAAATTCCCTTGGGATACTCAGTTCCTTTGTTGGATTCCCAGGTTGGGAAATCTGTCGTGGGTTCTATAACTTTTGCAACAGTGAGAGAACTTCTTTGGTATGATTATTCTGCAGTTTGTGGGTCATCTGCTCAGTGGCTGTATAGTGGAGCTCATGGTGACCACTTCCAAGAGGACTTAGGCCACATGCCATGCCTCCCAGTTCTGCTGCAGCCAGTGCCCTTGTCCCTGTGGCAGGCCACTGCTGACCCTTGCCTATGCAAGAGACCCTCCAACATGCTAAGACAGACAGGTCTGGCTCAGTTTCTTGTGGAGGTCACTGGTCCTTTCTCTGGGTCCTGGTGCACACAAGGTTTTGTTTGTGCCCTCCAAACATTTCTGGTGTGATTTGATTTTAAATGTGATTGCACTCCTCCTACCATCTTTTTGGGGTTTCTCCTTTGCCCTTGGATGGAGAGTATCTTTTTTTTGGTGGGATACAACATCCTTCTGTTGATGGTTGTTCAGCAGCTAACAGAGAATCCTGGTGGGCTACAGTCCATGGGGTCACAAAGAGTCGGACACGACTGAGCGACTAAGCACAGCACATATTGTGATAACCTATAATGGAATATAACCTGCAAAAAGACTTAATCACACACACAAAAAATGAATCACTCTGCTGAACACCTGAAACTAACACAATATTGTAAATCAACTATACTTCAAAAGCAAAAAACAAAAACCCAGTAAGTGAACTGCAAGATCATGATAAGATCTGTAAAGTGCTGATTCAAGCTGGCTCTCCTAAGAGAGAGAGAATGTTAGTCGCTCAGTTGTGTCTGACTCTTCACATGGACTGTAGCCCTCCAGGCTCCTCTGTCCATGGAATTTCTCAGGCAAGGATACTGGATTGGGTTGCCATTCCCTTCTCCAGGGGATCTTCCTGATTCAGGGATCGAATCTGAGTCTCCTGCACTGCGGGAAGATTCTTTACCATCTGAGCCACCAGGGAAACCCAAGAAAAAGGTAAGCAGAAGATACAGTCTTCTAGTGCTTAGAACCCTGCTTTGCATGTAGGAAATGCTCAATAAAAGGAAAATGGTAGCTACTTGTACAAAAAGCACTGGACACTGTGCAAGGCCACTTAGCTCACCTTCTTACTCAAGTCATAACATTTATCACTTACTCCCCACAAACCATATAGTTCTGACCTTGTCTCTGAAAAAAAAGACCTATTTTTAGTATCTATGGAGACCACAATGAGGTTATGCTGCCTAACTATATACCCTAGGTATGAATAGGTGAAGAACTTGGTGCCTTGTTCTCCAACAAGACTTTTCCTCCAACTTTCTGAATGTTCTTTCCTCAAATCAGAGACTTTCTAAGTGCAAAGTCAAAGCTACCATCTCTAGTGCTGTCTACCAAAAAATGCAGGCATTGTCAGTAGAAGAAATTCCAGCAACCTGGCACTGGGCATTCTGGAGTCTGCTGTGGAACTATTAGAAGCATCTGACAAGTTCTTCCTCTGGGATGCAACCACCCAAGCTCTAGGAGACTTCTGCTCCCCTTGTTGCCACACAGAACTCCCAGGACATATTTGCTTTTCCAAAGCAAGGACTGAGAACCAGAGTTAGGAGAGTAAGGTCCCTGTCCTGTTTCTATGGAGTAGATTGGTTTGTTCTTGAATCTAAGGTATGTATCTTTGTATCATATTCTCCTACTACTCATGCCTAGTTTGATCTTTTCACCCAAACATTTGACTTTCTAACCAAACTCCTACATACACCCTCTTGCTTGGGCTAGCAAAGCACCAACTCCTGGTGACCAACTTCAACTCCAAGTTTCCTTACTTCTGCATGTTGCGTTGGTATTTCATGTTGTTGTTCAGTTGCTCAGTCCTGTCCGACTCTTTGAGACCCCATGAACTGCAGCACCATGGGCTTCCTTGTTCTTCACCATCTCACAGAGATTATTCAAACTCATGTCCATAGAGTCANACCAACTTCAACTCCAAGTTTCCTTACTTCTGCATGTTGCGTTGGTATTTCATGTTGTTGTTCAGTTGCTCAGTCCTGTCCGACTCTTTGAGACCCCATGAACTGCAGCACCATGGGCTTCCTTGTTCTTCACCATCTCACAGAGATTATTCAAACTCATGTCCATAGAGTCACTGATGCCATCCAACCATTACATCCTCATCCCCTTCTCCTCTTGCCTTCAATCTTTCCCAGCATCAGGGTGTTTTCTAATGAGTCAGCTCTTTGCATCAGTGAACAAAGTATTGGAGCTTCAGCTTCAGCATTAGTCCTTCCAATGAATATTCAGGATTGATTTCCTTTAAAATTAACTGGTTTGATCTCCTTGCAGTCCAAGGGACTCTCAAGCATCTTCAACACCACAGTTCAAAAGCATCAATTCTTCAGCACTCAGCCTTCTTTATGGTCCAATTCTCACATCCATTCATGACTACTAGAAAAACTGTAGCTTTGACTATATGAACCTTTGTGGGCAAAGTAATGTCTCTGCTTTTTAATATGCTGTCTGTGTTTGTCATAGCTTTTATTCCAAGGAGCAAGCATCTTTTAATTCATGGTTGCAATCACTGTTCACAGTGATTTTGGAGCCCAAGAAAATAAAATCTGTCACTGTTTCTATTTATCCCCCATCTATTTATCATGAAGTGATGGGACCTGATGCCATGATCTTCATTTTCTGAATGTTGAGTTTTAAGTCAGGTTTTTTTCTCTCCTTTTTCACTTTCATCAAGAGGCTCTTTTGTTCCTCTTTGCTTTCTTCCATAAGGTTGGTGTCATCTGCATACTTGAGGTTGTTGATATTATCCCAACAATCTTGATTGCAAGTTATGCCTCCTCCAGCCTGGCATTTCACATGATATACTATGCATATAAGTTAAATAAGGAGGGTACCCATATACAGCCTTGAGATACTCCTTTCCCAATTTTGAACCAGTCCATCGTTCCATGTCCAGTTCTAACTGTTGCTTCTTGACCTGCATACAAGTTTCTAAGGAAGCAGGAAAGGTGGTCTGATATTCCCATCTCTTTAAGAATTTTCCACAGTTTGCTGTGATCCACACAGTCAAAGGCTTTAGTGTAGTCAATGAAGCAGATATAGATGCTCTTCTGTAATTCTCCTGCTTTTCCTATGCTCCAACGAATGTTTGCAATTTGATCTCTGGTTCCTCTGCCTTTTCTAAATCCAGTTTGTATGTATGGAAGTTCTCAGTTCATGCAACATTGAAGCCCAGCTTGGAAGATTTTGAGCATTACTTTACTAGCATGTGAAATTAGTGCAATTGTGTGGTAGTTTGAACATTCTTTGGCTTTTCCCTTCTTTGGGATTGGAATGAAAAGTGACCTTTTCCAGTCCATTTGCTTGCATGTTGAGTTGCAGCACTTTCATAGTATCATCTTTTAGAGTTTGAAGTAGCTCAGCTGAAATTCCATCACCTCCACTAGCTTTGTTCATAGTGATGCTTCCTAAGGCCCATTTGACTTCACACTCCAAGATCTCTGGCTCTAGGTGAGTGATCACACCATCATGGTTATCTGGGTCATTAAGATATTTTTTGTATAGTTCTGTGTATTCTTGCCACCTCTCCTTAATATCTTGTATTTTTGTTAGGTCTATACCATTTCTATTCTTTATTGTGCCCATCTTTGCATGAGATGTTCCTTTGGTATCTCTAATTTTCCTGAAGAGATCTCTAGTATTTTCCATTCTCTTGTTTTCCTCTCTTTCTTTGCACTGATCACTGGGGAAGGCTTTCTTATCTTTCCTTGCTATTCTTTGGAATTCTGCATTCAGATGGGCATATCTTTCCTTTTCTCCTTTGCCTTTAGCTTCTCTTCTTTTTTCAGCTATTTGTAAGGCTTCCTCAGACAACCATTTTGGCTATTTGCATTTCTTTTTCTTGGGGATGAGTTTGATCACTACCTCCTGTACAGTGTTACTAACCTCCATCCATAGTTTTTCACGCACTCTGTCTATTGGATCTAATCCCTTGAATCTATTTGTCACTTCTACTGTATAATTGTAAGGGATTTGATTTAGGTCATACCTGAATGGCCTAGTGTTTTTCCTACTTTCTTCAATTTAAGTCTGAATTTTGCAATAAGGAATTCACAATCTGAGCCACAGTCAGCTCCCAATCTTGTTTGTGCTGACTGAATAGGGCTTCTCCAGGGCTTCCCTGAGAGCTCAGTTGGTAAATAATCTGCCTGCAATGCAGGAGACTCTGGTTCAATTCCTGGGTTGGGAAGATCCACTGGAGAAGGGATAAGGTACCCACTCCACTATTCTTGGCCTTCCCTTGTGGCTCAGCTCGTAAAGAATCTGCTTGCAATGCAGGACACCTGGGTTTGATCTCTGGGCTGGGAAGGTCCCCTGGAGAAGGAAAAGGTTACCCACTCCAGTATTCTTTCCTGGAGAATTCCATGGACTGTATAGTCCATAAGGTTGCAAAGAGTCTGACACGACTGAGTAACTTTCACATTCACGTTCATTCACATTCACATAGAGCTTCTCCATGTTTGGCTGCAAAGTATATAATCAATCTGATATTGGTATTGACCATCTGGTGATGGCCATGTGTAGAAATGTCTCCTGTGTTGTTGGAAGAGGGTGTTTGCTATAACCAGTGCTTTCTCTTGGCAAAGCTCTGTTAATCTTTGCCCTACTTCATTTTGTACTCCATGACCAAACTTGCTTGTTACTCCAGGTATCTCTTGACTTCCTACTTTTACCTTCCAGTCCACTGTGATGAAAAGGACATCTTTTTCTGACATTAGTTCTAGAAGGTCTTGTAGTTCCTCACAGAACCATTCAACTTCAGCTTCTTTGGCATTAGAGTTTGGAGCATAGAATTGCATTATTGTGATATTGAATAGTTTGTCTTGGAAATGAACAGAGATCATTCTGTTGTTTTGAGATTGCACCCAAGTATTGCATTTCAGACTCTTTTGTTGACTATGAGGGCTATTCCATTTCTTCTAAGGGATTCTTGCCCACAGTAGGAGATATAATGGTCATCTGAATTAAATTTTCCCATTCTGGTCCATCTTAGTTCACTGATTCCTAAAATGCTGATGTTCACTCTTGACATCTCCTGTTTGACCACTTCCCATTTACCTTTATTCACGGACCTAACATTTCAGGTTCCTATGCAATACTGTTCTTACAGCATTAGACTTTACTTCCATCACCAGTCACATCTACAACTGGCTGTTGCTTCCTCTTTGGCTCAGCCTCTTCATTCCTTTTGGAGCTATTTCTCCACTCTTCTCCAGTAGCATATTGGGCACCTACCAACCTGGGGAGGTCATCTTTAAGCATCGTATCTTTTTGCCTTTTTATACTGTTCATGGGGTCTCAAGGCAAGAATGCTGAAGTGGTTTGCCATTTCCTTCTCCAATGGACCATGTTTTGTCATGGACAGACATCCTGGGTGGCTCTACACAGCATGGCTCAAGGTTTCTATGGAAGTTCTGTAATCAAATCCTGCTGACTTTCAAAGTCAAATTCCCTTGGGATACTCAGTTCCTTTGTTGGATCCCCAGGTTGGGAAATCTGTCGTGGGTTCTATAACTTTTGCAACAGTGAGAGAACTTCTTTGGTATAATTATTCTGCAGTTTGTGGGTCATCTGCTCAGTGGCTGTATAGTGGAGCTCATGGCGACCACTTCCAAGAGGACTTAAGCCACATGCCATGCCTCCCAGTTCTGCTGCAGCCAGTGCCTCTGTCCCTGTGGCAGGCCACTGCTGACCCTTGCCTATGCAAGAGACCCTCCAACACGCTAAGACAGACAGGTCTGGCTCAGTTTCTTGTGGAGGTCACTGCTCCTTTCTCTGGGTCCTGGTGCACACAAGGTTTTGTTTGTGCCCTCCAAACATTTCTGGCATGTTTTGATTTTAAATGTGATTGCACTCCTCCTACCATCTTTTGGGGGCTTCTCCTTTGCCCTTGGATGGAGAGTATCTTTTTTTTGGTGGGATACAACATCCTTCTGTTGATGGTTGTTCAGCAGCTAGTTGTGATTTTGGTGTTCTCACGGGAGAAGATGAGTGCACGTTCTTGAACTCTGCCATCTTGAGTCAAGATGATACTTCATAATGGATCTGTTTCATTGCCAGACTGCACCACAGTGTTCTTACCTTGCATGCCTTCCTAGTCATCCTTAGTCACTCAGTTGTGTTCAGTTCTTGCATCCCCAAGGGCTGTAGCCTGCCAGGCTCCTTTGTCCAAGGAATTTTCCAAGTAAGAATACTGGAGTGGCCTGCCATTTCCTCCTCCAGGGGATCTTTCAGACTCATGGATTGAAACCTCATATCCTGTGTCTCCTGCATTGCTGGTGGATTCTTTACCCTTTGAGCCTTGGGGGAATTTTTTGCACACTGGACTACCCACCATGGTTCATCAGCCTTTTCTCCAGACCTCCCCCATTCTTGAAGCCCCCTATACCCCATCACTATTTGATAGCTATTTCAACTGTTTTACATGTTATATCTTCCCAGTGAGATTAAAAGAGAGAACCATATCAATTGCTTTTCTTCCATGCTTTATATAAAATGGTGCAGGACCAAGCAAATATGAGCTGTTCCTTTATTTCAATGCCAAATATTCTTTAAAATTAGTTCTTAACATGATTCTTCATAAAATGAAACAGTGATGATGTGTATGTTGTTCTGTTCATCTCTCTCATGTTTGATCTCCTTGACAGAAACCATTACATAACCAGGTAAAGGGATTGAGAGAGGAGGTATGGGTGTTTATTGAGCAAAGTACTGGAAGTGAAGCAGGAAACAGAGGGATTGCTGCTAGCAGGCATCTAACCAACCATTTTTGAGTTAAAATATTCCTTACCTGGGGGGAGGGGGAGAAACTTACTTCTTTCTTTCTATTCATTTGATGGCACTGAGTTCAAAAATGTTTCTCTATACCTGCTGTTATCAAACAGATTTGCAGCTACTTAAATTCTTGGGAATTCTCATTCTCTACTTGAAGCTTATATTCTCCCTGATGCTTGATATACTTCTGCTAGCTAGCTTTCTAGAAAACTTCTATCCAGGGATCTGGAAAAGAAACAGAAGTTGGACATTACAGTGGAAAAGATGCCTTACTCTGTGCTCTATTTCCAGACTTCTAACAACAGATGTGCTCTGGAGATTTTAGAAGCCCAGTTAAGTTTGATTTCATTTTTTCTTACAGCAGATTGGGCTTCCCTGGTGGCTCAGTACATTCCCTCCTGCCAATGCAAAGCTGTGGGTTTGATCCCTGGGCCTGGAAAATCCCTTGGAGAAATAAATAGCAACTCACTCCAGTATTCTTGCCTAGGAAATCCCATGGACAGAGGAACTGGGTGGGCTACATACCATGGGGTCCCAAGAGTTGAACATGATAGAAACTAAACCACTAAAGCTTGATTACTAACACAGAGAGTTAGGCAATTTAGCTGAGATTCACCTACCTAGCCATTCTCTTATTTCTGTTCTTTTTTTTTTTCCAGAAAGAAGCCTGATTTTATTCCAGGTGGACATTGTTGTTGTTCAGTTATTCAGTTGTGTCCAATTCTTTGTGACCCCATGCCAGGCTTTCCTGTCTTTCGTTATCTCCCAGAGTTTGCTCAAACTCATGTCCATTAGGCTGGTGATGCCATCCAATCATCTCTTCCTCTGTCGTCCCCTTCTCCTCCTGTATTCTGTCTTTCCCAGCATCAGGGTCTTTTCCAATGAGTCAGTTCTTTGCATCAGATGGCTAAAGTATTGGAGCTTCAGCTTCAGCATCAGTCCTTCCAGTGAATATTCAGGAATGATCTCCTTTAGGGTTGACTGGTTTGATCACCTTGCAGTCCATGGAACTCTCAAGAGTCTTATCCAGCACCACAGTTCAAAGCATCAATTCTTTGGTTCTCAGCCTTCTTTATGGCCCAGCTCTCACATCCATACATGACTACTTGAAAAATCATAGATTCGACTAGATGGACCTTTGTTGGCAAAGTGATATCTCTGCTTTTTAATATGCTGTCTAAGTTTGTCATTGCTTTTCTTCCAAGGAGCAAGCAACTTTTAATTTCGTGGTTGCAGTCACCATCTGCAGTGATTTTGGAGCCCAAGAAAATAAAGTCTGTCGCTATTTCCATTTATTCCCCATCTATTTGCCATAAAGTGATGAGATCTGATGACATTATCTTTGTTTTTTGAATGTTGAGTTTTAAGCTAGCTTTTTCACTCCCCTCTTTCACCTTCATCAAGAGGCTCTTTAGTTCCTCTTCAATTTCTGTCATTAGGGTGATATCATATGCATACACAAGGTAATTGATATTTCTCCTGGCAATCTTGATTCCAGCTTGAGCTTCATCCAGCATTGCATTTCATGTGATGTACTCTGCATATAAGTTAATTAAACAGAGTGACAGTATACAGACTTGACATACTTCTTTTCCACTTTTGAACCAGTTCCATGTCCAGTTCTAACTGTTGCTTCTTGACCTGCATATAGGCTTATTAATGGCAGGTAAGGTGGTCTGATATTCCCATCTCTTTAAGAATTTTCAACAGTTTGTTATGATCCACACAGTCAAAGGCTTTAGTGTACTCAATAAAGCAGAAGTAGATATTTTTCTGGAACTCTCTTACTTTTTTGATGATCCAGTTGATGTTGGCAATTTGATCTCTGGTTCCTCTGCCTATTCTAAATAAGCTTGTACATCTGAAAGTTCTTGGTTCACATACTGTTGAAATCTAGCTTGAAGGATTTTGAGCATTACCTTGCTAGAATGTGAAATGAATGCAATTGTGTGGTAGTTTGAACGTTGTTTGGCATTGCCCTTCTTTGGGGTTGAAATGAAAACTGACCTTTTCTAGTCCTGTGGCCACTGCTGAGTTTTCCAAATTTTCTGGCATGTTGAGTGCAGCACTTTAACAGAATCATCTTTTAGGGTTAGAAATAGCTCAGCTGCAATTCTATCTACTAGCTTTGTTCATAGTAATGCTTCCTAAGGCCCACTTGACTTCTCACTGCAGGATGCTTGGCTCTAGGTGAGTGACCACATTCGTGGTTAGCTGGGTCATTGAGACCTTTTTTCTGTTCTTCTGTGTGGAGATATGCCCAATTAAAGAATGTACTTATCTTTGCTTGCGGTGAGGGGTGGTCAATATCATGGAAGTGAAATTTTCTGGGTGGGATTCCTTGAAAAGTGCCTCAAAATGGGGCAGGCAATAGGCAGGAAATTTAAATTTGCTATTCCTCCCTCCCTTCTACTTTTGGAGTGAAGTTTTGAAGCCATCTTAGAACACAAGTTGAGCTTGAAAAGGGAAGAAGCACACTGAGGATGGTGGGGCCAGTGATGGGAGACACGTGACTCTAGATGACTGTGAGACTCTCCATGCCTCCCTCTGTGGCTGGCTGCCTTACATTTCCTTAACAGGAGGAATAGACATCTGTTTTTTTCTTTTTTAATCATTTATTTGAATTTCCATAATAAGCAGCCAAATCTGCTCCTGATACAATCTTTCCACCCCATCCACTCTAAGCCCATTCATTATCTCCACTTGAGGGTCTATGTCAAAGATTGTTTCCAAAGGGGTTTAGCAACCTAAATTTTCTGTGGCTCTAGATGAAAGATGAAGACATGGAACTTCGTGAATGGAGCCCCTAATACATGCTTAGAATTGTGCCATAGCTGTAGGAACATGAAAGGCAATCCACATTACTTAGCTAAGGTGTATCAAGTAGAATCTTTCAAGCTCCATAGGGCTGAATTAAAGGAAAGGAAAGTTCTCATTACTCCTGTCGCCATCACTGCTGGTTACAATCTTTTGTTATTTATTAGGTGAAGATGACTGTAGAATGGGGAATATATCCAAAAAATCAGGGCGGCTTCCTCTGGACCTGGGAAAGATGGTGGTTAAAGCTGGGAGGGATTGGGGGCAGGAGGAGAAGGGGACGACCGAGAATGAGATGGCTGGATGGCATCACGGACTCGATGGACATGAGTCTGAGTGAATTCCGAGAGATGGTAATGAATAGGGAGGCCTGGCGTGCTGCGATTCATGGGGTCGCAAAGAGTCGGACACGACTGAGTGACTGAACTGAACTGAAATGGTTCTAAAAGTCAGAAGACTAAGAGAGTCCTGAGAAGATTAAAAAATTACTCGGACCCAGGTTATCAAACTATATGTTCTTTAATACATCACTTGTAACTGGTGGAAAAAATTTCTGTAAACATAATTTGTGTTGTGCTGTGCTTAGTCACTCAGTCATGTCCAACTCCTTGTGACCCCGTGGACTGTAGACC
>SJYT01049081.1:0-15294 GCA_006410635.1 Cephalophus harveyi
CTATTTCCCATGAAGTGATGGGACCAGATGCCATGATCTTCGTTTTCTGAATGTTGAGCTTTAAGCCAACTTTTTCGCTCTCCTCTTTCACTTTCATCAAGAGGCTTTTTAGCTCCTCTTCACTTTCTGCCATAAGGGTGGTGTCATCTGCATATCTGAGGTTATTGATCTTTCTCCCAGCAATCTTGATTCCAGCTTGTGCTTCTTCCAGTCCAGCGTTTCTCATGATGTACTCTGCATAATTTCTGCAATATTTCAAACCCTCCACCAACAAAACACTTATGAGTCACTGAAGGCTCAAGTGACAGCATTTTTAGCAAAAGAAAGTATTTTTAAATTAATCTATATACATTGTTTTTTAGACAGAACGCTATTGCATACTTAATAGATTATAGTATGGTATAAATATAATTTTTATATGCATTGGGAAACCAAAAATTTCATGTGACTCACTCTACTGCAATATTTGCTTTATTATGGTGGTCTGTAACTGAACCTGCAATATCTCTGAGGTATACATGAATATATATACACACACACACACACACGCACACACACACACACACACAAAGAAATTCATTGTAGGAAACTGGCTCATGTGATTATGGAGGCTGAGAAGTCCCAGGATCTGCATTTGGCAAGTTGGAGACCCAAGAAGAGCCCATGTTTCAGTTTTCAGTTTGAATCCAGAGGCAGGGAAAGACTGAGGTCCCAGCTCAAAGCAACCAAGCAGCAGGTCTTCACCTCAACGGGAGGGATCCACACACATTAAGAATGTTATTACATTACTCAGTCTACTGATTCTGATTCAAATGTTCTTGTTGTTGTTGTTCAGTTGCTCAGTTGTGTCTGATTCTTTGCGGCCCCATGGACTGCAGCACACCAGGCTTCCCTGTCCTTCATCATATCCCAGAGCTTGCTCAAACTCATGTCCATTGAGCCAGTGATGCCATCCAACCATCTCGTCCTGACATCTCCTTTTCCTCCTGCCTTCAATCTTTCCCAGCATCTGGGTCTTTTCTAATGAGTCGGCTCTTTGCATCAGGTAGCCGTAGTATTGGAGCTTCAGCTTCAGCATCAGTCCTTCCAATGAATATTCAGGACTGATTTCCTTTAGGATTGACTGGTTGGATCTCCTCACAGTCCAAGGGACTCTCAATAGTCTTCAACACCACAGTTCAAAAGCATCAATTCTTTGGCGGTCACCTTTCTTTAGGGTCCAACTTACATCCATACATGACTACTGGAAAAACCAAAGCTTTGACTATCCAGACCTTTGTTGGCAAAGTAATGTCTCTGCTTTTTAATATGCTGTCTAGGTTTATTATAGCTTTTCTTCCAAGGAGCAAGCATCTATTAATTTCATGGCTACCATCACCATCTGCAGTGATTTTGGAGCTCAAGAAAATAAAAGTCTGGCACTGTTTCCATTGATTCACATGTTAACATCATGTAAAAACATCCTGTCAGACACAAGGGGCCACACACCTTGTGGCCCAGTCAAGCTGACACAACCATCACATCTGGCCACATAACTTCAGACTGAACATCACATGCCCCATACCTCCCAATACCGGTCCTTACCAAAGAGAGGAGAAATTCAAATATTTATTGAATGGAAAATGTAGATCCTTTTTTCATCAAATTTGTTTATTAAGAAATATATCCAATGGAAATGTTCAAGTAGTCCCCATGCCAAATGAATCACTTAAAATAAACTGCATTAATTTTATTAATCTTGGATAAAGGGTATAACTGCTTACAAAAATAAAAATAAGAGTAAGGAGAGGGTTCCTGGTAGCATATACCACCTTCTTGATAACTTTTCATACCTATCGAAATATCCAGAGAACAGCAGGTAAAGAACTGAATGAAGACAGATCCTGGAAAGAGCTGGAGTAATGTGGACTAAGGATTATTATTGAGTTATTGAGTTACACAAGGCTGTGGTCCGTGTGATCAGATCAGCTAGTTTTCTATGATTATGGTTTCAGTGTGTCTGCCCTCTGATGACCTCTCACAACACCTACCGTTTTACTTGGGTTTTTCTTACCTTGGTCGTGGGATATTTCTTCACAGCTGCTCTGGCAAAGTGCAGCCATTGCTTTTGAACTGTGGTGTTGGAGAAGACTCTTGAGAGTCCCTTGGACTGCAAGGAGATCTAACCAGCCCATCCTAAAGGAGATCAGTCCTGGGTATTCATTGGAGGGACTGATGCTAAAGCTGAAACTCCAGTACTTTAGCCACCTCATGTGAAGAGTTGACTCATTGGAAAAGACTCTGATGCTGGGAGGGATTGGGGGCGGGAGGAGAAGGGGACGACAGAGGATGAGGTGGCTGGATGGCATCACGGACTTGATGGACATGAGTCTGAGTGAACTCCAAGAGTTGGTGATGGACAGGGAGGCCTGGCGTGCTGCGATTCATGGGGTCACAAAGAGTCGGACACAACTGAGCAACTGAACTGAACCAAAGGATTATTATTGTCATATATTAATGTAACTAGTATAATCAGAAGACAATGTTCTACACCAACAGAGAAACCATATATTAAACATGTTCTTATGCCAGTGGCGTAGCAGTTTAGGGTACAAACTTTGGAGTGAAACAACGTGACTGAGTAACACAAAACCAGGCAAGGTTTTAAAGCTCAGTTTCTTTCACTGTAACCTAGGAAAGGTTTGAGACGCATTTGGAACAGGCTGCCACTACCTTCCTCTTTCAATACGTCTCCTCTCACCTGTACTGACATGTGAAGGACTCCAGCGGAAACCATTACTTGGAGAAAGACAGGATTTTGTTGCTAACATTCACATATTCCAGAGGAAAGAGACTGTCGAGCTATATAACATGATGCAATTGACAGATAACGGAGAACAGATTTTAGGAGTGAAGGACAATGAGAAGTAGGAGAGGGAGAAAACAAGCACTGGACACTCGACAGCTTGGTTCAGGACTCAGGGGCACCAAGGCAAGACTGAGTATCAGACATATCTGACAAAGTGATGATAAAAAGGAAAAGAAAGACTAGTCTGGAAAGAGAGACAGGAGGTCACCAGAGAAAGGGCCCCTTTGCTAAAGAGCGGCTTTCTCATATTCTTCCTCATTAAGCAGAGGAGTCCGAATGCATCCTCTGGATCACGTGACAGGGAACATGATAATGTCCTACAAGGTTGGTTGATAAACAACCCAACGTTTTACGACATGGGGGGGAGGAATGATAATGGTTTTTAATTGCCACATAAATTTTGAACGGTTCTTCAGCTCTAATCCTAGCTGCAAAGCACTGGGTCATGTTATTGCCCCTCTTGCACACAGCTTGCCTCCACGATTTCACTTTCTTCGATGTGCCTCTCTATATGCAACTTGAGTCAATTGATTCCTAATGCATCAAAACCCTCATTTTGCTGTAGACCAGTGCTGTCTTGAAAAACTAGCATCCTAGGATGTGTTGAAAATAATGCTTTGCCCACCCCCTCCCCCTTACCACACCTATTCTGTCTTAGTAGAGGAATTAAGCTCAAGGATCTGAGTTTCTAGAATACCCATAAAACAAAGGATTATTATTGTCATATATTAATGTAACTAGTATAATCAGAAGACAATGTTCTACACCAACAGAGAAACCATATATTAAACATGTTCTTATGCCAGTGGCGTAGCAGTTTAGGGTACAAACTTTGGAGTGAAACAACGTGACTGAGTAACACAAAACCAGGCAAGGTTTTAAAGCTCAGTTTCTTTCACTGTAACCTAGGAAAGGTTTGAGACGCATTTGGAACAGGCTGCCACTACCTTCCTCTTTCAATACGTCTCCTCTCACCTGTACTGACATGTGAAGGACTCCAGCGGAAACCATTACTTGGAGAAAGACAGGATTTTGTTGCTAACATTCACATATTCCAGAGGAAAGAGACTGTCGAGCTATATAACATGATGCAATTGACAGATAACGGAGAACAGATTTTAGGAGTGAAGGACAATGAGAAGTAGGAGAGGGAGAAAACAAGCACTGGACACTCGACAGCTTGGTTCAGGACTCAGGGGCACCAAGGCAAGACTGAGTATCAGACATATCTGACAAAGTGATGATAAAAAGGAAAAGAAAGACTAGTCTGGAAAGAGAGACAGGAGGTCACCAGAGAAAGGGCCCCTTTGCTAAAGAGCGGCTTTCTCATATTCTTCCTCATTAAGCAGAGGAGTCCGAATGCATCCTCTGGATCACGTGACAGGGAACATGATAATGTCCTACAAGGTTGGTTGATAAACAACCCAACGTTTTACGACATGGGGGGGAGGAATGATAATGGTTTTTAATTGCCACATAAATTTTGAACGGTTCTTCAGCTCTAATCCTAGCTGCAAAGCACTGGGTCATGTTATTGCCCCTCTTGCACACAGCTTGCCTCCACGATTTCACTTTCTTCGATGTGCCTCTCTATATGCAACTTGAGTCAATTGATTCCTAATGCATCAAAACCCTCATTTTGCTGTAGACCAGTGCTGTCTTGAAAAACTAGCATCCTAGGATGTGTTGAAAATAATGCTTTGCCCACCCCCTCCCCCTTACCACACCTATTCTGTCTTAGTAGAGGAATTAAGCTCAAGGATCTGAGTTTCTAGAATACCCATAAATTTTGATTCAGGTAGCACCACATTAAACAGAAAGCTGAGATGTTGAGAGGAACTTCCAACAATCTCCGTGATTTAGAGCTGTATATCCCAAACGTTAATATGCATGGGATATACACCTTGTTAAACTGTAATTTCTGATTCAGTAGGTCTACAGCCCTAACAGGGCTTCCCAGGTGGTGCTAGTGATAAAGAACCCGCCTGCCAGTGCAAGTAGACTTAAGAGATGCAAGTTCGATCCCTGGTTCAGGAAGATCCCCTGGAGGAGGGCACTGCAACCCACTCCAGTACTCTTGCCTGAAGAATCCCATGGACAGAGGAGCCTGGCAGGCTGCAGTCCATGGGCTCGCACAGAGTCAGGACTGAAATGACTTAGCACACACGCACAAACAGTCCTACCATGGTCCTAAGTGATGCTGCTGATCTACAGTAGTACTTTGAGTAGCAAGGATTTGGAGAACATGTGACAGCCAATAGTGTCATGGGTTGAGTAGGAGTGACACTAACACAGTTACAAAGAAACATAGAAGGATCCTTAGTGACCATAAGCATGCAAGCTTTCTTGAGATCTTTCAAAAAGTCACCAGAAGAGAAAGGAATCTTCTCATAACTTTTAATTCTCAGGTCAACTTATGGTGCTCCAAAATGTAAATTTGCACATGTGAAACCAATCAACTCCCTCCAGAAAGTTTCAATAAACTCTTCAACTATACAAGCTTTTCATTCTTAACAAAGGAACAGATCAAAGTTTGAATTTCCCACTACAGTTTTATCCCTTTCAAATCTCTGGTGGAAAGGTGGTGATAAGAGTTCAGGGAAAGGGGGGCTATTGTAATCTAGAGACTAAAAAGAATTGAAAAGACATTATCTAATTTCACTGTCTGGTTTCATTAGTAAGGAAAATGATCCCATTATGATTTCCTCAGGGTCACCCAGCAAAAGTCACATAGCTAATCACTGAAAAATGTGAGACGAAAATCACTAACTCCTAACTCTTAGTTCATTACTTTGACTTCTACAGTGTTAACACTTTTCATGTTTAAACTTGAGTTTTTACTGAGTATTTTACAATGATAAAAACCTTAAACAAAGAAATAACAAAAACTGGTTCTAATAGGGGTTTTGTCCCTCAAATGGTTTACAAGCAAACAGCAGACCTGATGACCTATCAATGTGACCATCCAGCTAAAATCAGTAAGAAAGGCATGTCAGTTTATTCCTAAGGTAACAGAACCAGGAGCAAGAACCAGGTGCTTTTTAAAATATGTTATCAGTTATGGGTCATTTGGGCTTATAAAAAGTGTTCCAAAGAACTAAATCAAGATGAATTTATTGGGCAAAACCAAGCGCCAAGGGAACTCACTAAAGACAGGGGTTATTTCAAAACAAGAATTGTATTGTCTAGTACAAAGGAACGGAGAAGGTGATGGCACCCCACCCCAGTACTCTTGCCTGGAAAATCCCATAGACAGAGGAGCCTGGTAGGCCACAGTCCATGGGGTCGCGAAGAGTCGGACACGACTGACCGACTTCACTTTCACTTTTAACGTTCTTGCATTGGAGAAGGAAATGGCAACCCACTCCAGTGTTCTTGCCTGTAGAATCCCAGGGGTGGGGAAACCTAGTGGGCTGCCATCTATGGGGTTGCACAGAGTCGGACATGATTAAAGCGACTTAGCAGCAGCAGCAACAGCAGTACCAAGGAAAACTGCTAAGGATGCTTTTTCTGCGTAGAAATAATTTTCCTGTATTTGTGATGCAAAGAATAGATTTGATTAGGTTTAAGACCAGGTAAGAAACTTTACTTGAAGTTCCATTGAGGAGATAAATGTGTACACAAATAGGAAGTGAAGAGACTGGGGAAGCTGACCTTGACTTGGCATAAAGAGAGAGAGTCTCGCAGGCATAGAGAACAGACTTATACAGCGGAGGAAGGAGAGGGTGGGATGGATTGAGAGAGTAACATTGAAACATATACATCACCGTGTGTAAAACAGATAGCCAGTGGGAAGTTGCTGCGTAACACAAGGAGCTCAGCCTGCTGCTCTGTGACAATCTAGAGGGATGGGATCATGGTGGGGTGGAAGGGAGGGAGGTTCAAGAGGGAGGGGACATATGTGTACTTAAGATTGATTCACATTGTATGACAGAAACCAACAAAATACTGTGAAGAAAGTATGCTCCAATTAAAAATAAAAATAGAATAAACTTTAAAATTAAAAAATTGAGATAGTCTCAAGCTACTAAGATGGATGCTATATAGCCAAGTAGCTAAGAAGACAGACTCTAATCGTAGATTCTCTGTGTTCAGATCCTAGCTTCTCTATTTACTAAATCTGTGTGACCTTGGGCAAATAACGTATGTGTCTCTCCGTTTCCCCATTTGCACAATCACACAAAAATAGTAACTTCCTCATAGAGTTGGATGAAGATTAAATGAAGCAATATATAGAAAGTCTTTAGAATAATGTCTGACACAGAGTGTTACCTAAGTATAAACTACTCTAATTACTGTTCTGAAGAGGGATCTATTCAGTTCCCGATGACTTCATCTACCATAGAATCCTCCTAGAACCGACACGGCAAGAGAGCAAACCAGAAGGGGCAGGTCTTCATTCGGTCACATAGTGACCTGCTATCTGCCACGTTCTTGGGAGTAGTGAAACAGTACATCTCCAAATATCACATAAGCATAAGAAAAGTTTGCTCTGGGTGGTTAGTATTTTTCTCACTTGGGCCTTTGAACTAAGCCAACTCCAGTAAACTTAGTATGTTTCTAAGCACAGAAAACAAACTCAATCCAGTGGGGCTGAATCTGTTACCGGAAACCTTGGCAAGGACTTTATGCTCAGAGCAGAGCTGATTAACAGTAGGGTGAAAAAATAGGAGGGAGAAATATTAAAATAAAGTGCAATCATGTTTCTATTTAAAAGTCGTTACTGCCAGCACATTGCAAAATAATGCTGGCCAGCAACCAGGAAGCCGCACCTGCACAGATTCCAGCTGAGGATCCCTGGAGCCCTCACTGTGCTTGCTCAATAGCTCTCCTAGTTAGCACCACTGGCAAAAACCTGGCAAGTATTATGTATCCACAAACACACACACACATGCTCACACACTCACACACACACTGGCCTTTCCCAAGACCTTTCCACACCTCTCTGCTCAGGGTGGAGATGACCTTCTCTCCCCATTCCATTTTTAGACATGTCCCTCTTCTCTGTTTTCAGGTTCAAGGCATCTCCATACAGTTTTTCATGAAATCCCAAGGGAAGGGACTTGTGGGATCCCTGGCTTAGAATCTGCTCCTGACTGCCCATCTAACCTAGACTAGAGTCTGAACCCCTTACCGTGGCCTGCAAACCCTTCAGAGTATTTTTCTCTTAGAAAATATTTTTTTCTTTTACTGTCTGAATTGAAATTATACACAGGTTTATATCCTGCCATATTGAGTGCCTCCTAAATCAAGTGCCATTTAAATTATGCAAGTGCCTTTATTTTTTGCCATTTAACATCTGTACACCTCTAGAAGAAAGAGTGTGTCTACCTTTATGAATAGCTATTAAAAAGTGAATGTTTGAGATTCTTTTATGTAATGCCCTTTTTGGAGGAGCTCCTGGTGCAAAATGTACCAACAGTAATAATACCGTAACAGTAAACGTGCAGCAAGTTGAAGAGCTCATTCTGGTGTCTAGATGTGAATCATAAAAAGAAGTACTGAAGCAGGAAGACTAGGTGCTGAGTATCATCCCCACCGCTCAGCAGCTGCCTGTCTATCTGCCCTTCAACCAATACTCTCTGCTCCTCACTTTGCTCATCTGCACGATAGGAATTAAGTATCACCCCCACTGCTCAGCAGCTGCCTGTCTATCTGCCCTTCGACCAATACTCTCTGCTCCTCACTTTGCTCATCTGCACGATAGGAATTAAAGCTCGTTTGGCTGGCCCATAGGTTTGCTGTGGAAATTGTAATGGAAATATACATGAAGGGAGTTGTAAACTACCCACCACCTCATGGATGCCTGCCAAGTCACTTACCTAACTCAAGAACTTATATAAAATTCCATGAAAGCAACTCAGAAAAGAGTCAATGTGTGGGAGCCATTTTTCTTTCCTTTTTGGAAACTATCTTGGTCACTTATGAAACCAAGTATTTTCTCTTCCCAACAAACATTCTCAAAATATTCTATAGCATGGCTATGAAAGATAAGATTTAATCTGATGAAAGATTAAATTTTATCCTTATAAATATATATTCTAGGGACTTCTGTGGTGGTCCAGTGGTTAAGAATCCTCCTTCCGATACAGGGAACACAGGTTTGATCCCTGGTTGGGGAACTAAGATTCCCCACGCCACAGGGCAGCTAAGCCCACACCCCGCAACTAGAGAAGCCCTCATATAACGCGAGAAAGTCCACACACAGCAACAAAGACCCAGCATAGTCAATTTTTTAATTAAAAAATAAAGCAAATATACTTTCTGTTTGGTAATTTACATGTCACTTTAAAGTAAATGACTGGAAGGAGAGAGAGAACAGGGAAGACGAATAGGGTCTCTAAGACTTTCTGTGAATGAGACGAGACAAAAAACAGAGGAAATATGAAAGAAAGATTGACATTGATTTAGACTTATCTATTGTTTCTTCCTTTAAAGTTCTGCTGACAAATAAGATCAACTATTTCAAATATTTGTGCTTATTTTTTTTCTTAGTATTGCATCTTCAAACAGAAAAGAACAACTATGTAAATGAACAATTTCAATAAAATGTGCTAATTCCAACGGTGGAAAAGCACAAAGGAGAGATACTTAACTCAGTTCTTAGGGATCAAGAAAGATTTCTTCAAAAGGAAATTCTTAAATTGAGCCCTCAGGGAATTAATCCCCAAGAAACACTACTCTTTCTGGTCGAAACCACGCCTTATTTTCTCCAAAAAGCTTTATAAAAATATCTTCCACACTTCATGTTGAACTTTGTCCATGCCCAACACCAAAGAGGAGGTTTAAGAAGCCTCCATCTTGCTTGCAACTGCAAAAAAATTTATTTTAATAATCCACAGTGTGGATTATTAAAGGCATTATTATAAAAGGCATTTCAAATGAATAAGAGAGTACACATACGGCCTTGAGCAGAAATCAGATAAGTTCTAAAATACATATCCAAGCTTCTAATCTTAAATTGGAGAAAGACTAAAACCTTGGTCAAGTTTATTTAAACCTCCATGATTCCATTTATTCCGGAGCAGAATTATTTTAGTAATCTGGGATTGATGAGAGAATGAATTACTGTTTAATGTGTTCTGAAACTTTAGAATGGAAAGCTTTTTAAGTAGAATTCTTTTTTAATAATCCCTCTGGCCCTCAAGATCTTCTTCAGGTGGTTATTTTCAACTTTGTTCTATTTACAATAACTCTACAGGCAAGTAGACCAAAAACACACATTTGGACCTAGCAAACTCAGATACACATACATGATGAGTTCAGATTTATTTGCATCAGTGGATGCTGGAAGAGGAACTGTGAAGAAACAAAAACGGATTCAAGCCCCGTTCTATTAGCAGCCCTGTTGCTTTGCATAGAGCTAGGCTACTACTTTCAACTCAGGAATGTAGGTCTTTTATTTCAGAAAGGAATTCATCAGAAACTCATCAGTAAGGCAGTTGATTTGACCTTGGTGCCTGATTAGTAATTTGTTCCTTGGTACTGTACCATAATCAGGATTTAATGTTTCAAGGACCACAAGAAAATCATCTAGAAAGGAATTGAAATTTGGTTCTGATTTTCCCACTAGTACTCAATTCTTTTGAAAATATGTGAGCCTTCTCTGTGTGCTCAGCCTACTAACACATAACTGAGAGCCCAGGGAGTGAAATCCTGACAGTTACTATTAAGGTAAAAATGGGGTTACAGAATTCATTTTCAAAGTTTCTTTCCAGTTGATTTAAAAAAAAATTAAATTGGCACTACCAAATTTAATGACATGGCTACCCTGCTGAGTCCTGAGCCCAGAAAGCCATTGTCTCCCTGGTCTATGCATCCTGCTCTGCTCTAATGTTTCCTATAATGCGACTAATAACCAACCATCAGCAATAAATGCCTTGTCATCTCATTGTTGCACACAGCAATAGCTGAAGCAGTGATACTGATAAATGAACCTGCGTAATCATTTTGGATTTCTTTGTTACATCTCACAGTGGGAAGATGGCTTCGGCTCAGCACGTCCCCAAAAAACAAACAAGCGCTATTGCGGTCTCCTCCATCAAACTCTCCTTACTGTGTCATTCAAACCCCTGTGCTGCCCTTGCTACCACCCATCTTCTCAGAAAAGGAACGCATCCCAGATCTTTAGACCTTTGATATCCTTCTCCCATTGTTCCTTTGCCAACTGTATCTCTAAGAAAGAAATGAAAATCCGAAGGGTGAAGGAGAAAAAGGATGTGAACTTTCTCTACTTTCCAGGCTGTTGTCCTTAGGAAAAAAACATAAGCTCATTAAAATCCAGTTGAGTCTGACATTTTCCCTTTTACCTTTTCAATCTTTTTATAGTTTCAAATCATTAACGATCAGCATGAAGTGCAAAGGTAGCTCTCGCCATCTCTGACATGGTGGCACATGTGACAATAATGCTTTTGAAGAGCCTGTCACATTCTCTCCCCAAACAAGTCTCATTAATGCTGAGACGGTCTTTCTTTTCTCTCCGCTTCTCTTCTCCTGATTTCTCTCTAATTAGCTTGTTTTTTTATGTTCCCTCGTTCCACAGTTTGAGCTTAAAAAAAAAAAGAGGTGGATGTCATTTCCATGAACCCCAAGGCCAAGTTAATCAGCAGAATTAATGACTCTATTACCCGTTAGACTGGGAGCGGTGGCGCTTAACGCTGAGTACCCAGTGTTCGCCCTCTACCATGCTTCTTCATTTTGCTCTGACAAATGTAAACTTTTGCTCCCTTAGAGCAAACTGTGAGGTCCAGCCTATTTGCAGAGCATTTCTTTTCCCCTTCACATCCCCCAGGATGTGAACTGGGAGGAAAGGTTGAAAATGTAGCCACCTCTGTCAGCGGTGTTCATGCTGTGAAGGTATCATGCCATTACACGAAAATGGATAAAAGGAAGTCTTAGGAAAGACTGGAAAAGAGCCATAACATGTATGACTCTCCACAAGCCTTAATTCCTGACTGTAGAATATTTCATAAGTACAGCATCACAGAAAACCTCCCAGTATTTTTAAAAATCATACTGTAGAAATAAAAGATATGTAGAAATTTAAACCAGCAGACAGCTGATTTTATAAACTTTTAACAAACAAGCATGAATGGAGGGTGTATGATTTTTGAAATTCATTTCTAATGAATAGAAGGGCAAAATCTTCAAATTGTTTCCCCTTTTAACAGAATTGAGAAATAATATCCTTTTATCCTAAATGTCAGCACTCACACAAAACCAGGTACACATTTTGTATGTATTCAAAATGTTTTATTTTAGAAGCATCTGCCTAGACTCTGTCAGAAGAATAGGAAAGTTTCTACCTTTCATAACTCAACAAAAGCATCCCCTATTTTACTGTTTTTCTGTTTGAATTTTTAATGATACTGCTATCAATATAAAGACACAGAAGGCTAACACAGATTTATCTGGGCACTTAAGTAGGCTTCCAAATTTTAAAAATATCAAGACTATTTCAGAAGAAAGAACTGCTTTCATTCTTTTTCAGTTATAATGCCACCCTCATCTAATATAAAAAGGGTTTGGTATCACTGGGTGGGTTATCTTTGCCTAAAGAGATCATTAGGAGAAAAACTTCCTTTTAGGTGAAAATCCTGCCCTAGCTAGGTCTGAAGTACCTTGAGCCAAAAAAGAAAGTCTGTGCTTATGTCTTCCAGCCTTTCCTAGTCCTTCACCCTCAATTTATTCTACAAAATATACCTGAAAGGATATTGGCAAGGATGATAATCATAACATAGACTTCATTCTTTTGCTATATCTATTCATGGAGACAATGCCATTCTTGTTAAGTGTTCTTTCATTTTCTTTATTTTTATTATTATTATGAAAGGAAATCCTCAGGGCATTAAAAAAAAAAAAAAGTTTAAGTCAATAGCAGAACTCAAACTTTCAAGAAAAAAGATTGAGAGAAAAAAACATTTCAATGGTTATTAATGAGAGTTTTGTGTTACACAAGGGCATTTGCAATACTTGGAAATGAAAAGAAAAAGTCTGCAATGCTTGGAAAAATACCACGTTTAGCATAGCTATCTTCAAATAGCATGGTAAATATAAGCCATTCAACTTCCCTTTGACGTGTAGATAGCAACAGGTATAAAATAAAGCATATCATAAAAATAAGCAATAAAGTTTATTCAAAAAAGGAAACCCAAACACTTCATTCTAAGAGTCAGTGTGGTACAGCAAGCTCTGCCCCAAATCTGAAACTTGAGGAATAAGATTATAATCCCAAACGGCCAGCCTCTCAGAATGATTATGGGAGAGCATGACGTGGGGATGGCAGTGCAAATTTTACCATCTTATTTGCCTTGTCTCTATACAGAAAATAAAATAGTAGAATACAAAACCATATTATTGGCAAATGAAAAGTAGAACATAGAAAACATTACAAGGATTTCTAGGACATCACCCATAAATTTACACACATATACACAATGAGAACTGTATTTGTGTGTATGTGTGTGTGAATCCTTTGTCGCAAAGAAATACTCATTTTATTCCATATCTTATTTTTCTGCCTTTGTGCAGGTGATGCAGGACAATGGACTTTGGGGAATTTCTGAAATGTTTTTCTGTTAGGTTCTCCTCCTAAGTGCTCTCATAGGATCCTCTAGCTCAATCTTGAAACATTTATCTCATTTGTCTCTCCCTCCCACTGGAAAGCAACAGGCCAAGAACAGTGTTGTTTTCCATTGTATACTACATACATACTCCATGGCGTCCCTGGTGACTCAGGTGGTAAAGAATCCGCCTGCAATGTGGGAGACCCAGGTTTCATACTTCAGTTGGGAAGATCCCCTGGAGAAGGAAATAACAACCCACTCCAATATTCTTTTTAGAAAAGGCAGAGGAACCAGAGATCAAATTGCCAACACCTGCTGGATCATGGAAAAAGCAAGAGGGTTCCAGAAAAACATCTATTTCTGCTTTATTGACTATGCCAAAGCCTTTGACTGTGTGGATCACAATAAACTGTGGAAAATTCTGAGACAGATGGGAATACCAGACCACCTGACCTGCCTCTTGAGAAACCTGTATGCAGGTCAGGAAGCAACAGTTAGAACTGGACATGGAACAACAGACTGGCTCCAAATAGGAAAAGGAGTACGGCAAGGATGTATATTGTCACCCTGCTCATTTAACTTATATGTAGAGTACATCATGAGAAATGCTGGACTGGAAGAAACACAAGCTGGAATCAAGATTGCCGTGAGAAATATCAATAACCTCAGATATGCAGAGGACACCACCCTTTTGGCAGAAAGGGAAAAGGAACTAAAAAGCCTCTTGATGAAAGTGAAAGAGGAGAGTGAAAAAGTTGGCTTAAAGCTCAACATTCAGAAAACGAAGATCATGGCATCCAATCCCATCACTTCATGGGAAATAGATGGGGAAACAGTGGAAACAGTGTCAGACTTTATTTTTTTGGGCTCCAAAATCACTGCAGATGGTGACTGCAGCCATGAAATTAAAAGACACTTACTCTTTGGAAGAAAAGTTATGACCAACCTACATAGCATATTCAAAAGCAGAGACATTACTTTGCTGAATAAGGTCCATCTTGTCAAGGCTATGGTTTTTCCAGTGGTCATGTATGGATGTGAGATTTGGACCGTGAAGAAGGATGAACGCCAAAGAACTGATGCTTTTGAACTGTGGTATGTTGGAGAAGACTCTTGAGAGTCCCTTGGACTGCAAGGAGATCCAACCAGTCCATTTTGAAGGAGATCAGCCCTGGGATTTCTTTGGAAGGAATGATGCTAAAGCTGAAACTCCAGTACTATGGCCATCTCATGTGAAGAGTTGACTCATTGGAAAAGACTCTGATGCTGGGAGGGATTGGGGCCAGCGGGAGAAGGGGACGACCGAGGATGAGATGGCTGGATGGTATCACTTACTCGATGGATGTGAGTCTGAGTGAACTCCGGGAGATGGTGATGGACAGGGAGGCCTGGCATGCTGCAATTCATGGGGTTGCAAAGAGTCAGACACGACTGAGCAACTGAACTAAACTGAACTGAACCAGTATTCTTGCCTGGAGAATTCCATGGACATAGGAGCCTGGCAGGCTAAAGTTCATAGGGTTGCAAAGAACTGGACACGACTGAGTGATTATGACCCACAATTGATATGACCAATTTGTAGAATATACAGTTCAATTCAGTTCAGTTCAGTCACTCAGTCGTGTCCGACCCTTTGCGACCCCATGAATCGCAGCACGCCAGGCCTCCCTGTCCATCACCATCTCCCGGAGGTCACTCAGACTCACATCCATCGAGTCCGTGATGCCATCCAGCCATCTCATCCTCGGTCATCCCCTTCTCCTCCTGCCCCCAATCCCTCCCAGCATCAGAGTCTTTTCCAATGAGTCAACTCTTCGCATGAGGTGGCCAAAGTACTGAAGTTTCAGCTTTAGCATCATTCCTTCCAAAGAAATCCCAGGG
>SJYT01049081.1:15445-80248 GCA_006410635.1 Cephalophus harveyi
CTGCATACAGATTTCTCAAGAGGCAGGTCAGGTGGTCTGGTATTCCCATCTCTTTCAGAATTTTCCACAGTTTATTGTGATCCACACAGTCAAACGCTTTGGCATAGTCAATAAAGCAGAAATAGATGTTTTTCTGGAACTCTCTTGCTTTTTTGATGATCCAGTAGATGTTGACAATTTGATCTCTGGTTCCTCTGCCTCTTCTAAAACCAGCTTGAACATCTGGAAGTTCATGGTTCACATTTTGCTGAAGCCTGACTTGGAGAATTTTTAGCATTACTTTACTAGCGTGTGAGATGGGTACAATTGTGCAGTAGTTTGAGTATTCTTTGGCATTGCCTTTCTTTGGGATTGGAATGAAAACTGACCTTTTCCAGTCCTGTGGCCACTGCTGAGTTTTCCAAATTTACTGGCATATTGACTGCAGCACTTTCACAGCACCATCTTTCAGGATTTGAAATAGCTCTACTGGAATTCCATCACCTCCACTAGCTTTGTTCGTAGTGATGTTTTCTAAGGCCCACTTGACTTCACATTCCAGGTCTGACTCTAGGTGAGTGATCACACCATCATAATTATCTGGGTTGTGAAGAACTTTTTTGTACAGTTCTTCCGTGTATTCTTGCCACCTCTTCTTAATATCTTCTGCTTCTGTTAGGTCCATACCATTTCTGTCCTTTATCGAGCCCATCTTTGCATGAAATGTTCCCTTGGTATCTCTAATTTTCTTGAAGAGATCTCTAGTCTTTCCCATTCTGTTGTTTTCTTCTATTTCTTTGCATTGATCGTTGAGGAAGGCTTTCTTACCTCTCCTTGCTATTCTTTGGAACTCTGCATTCAAATGGGACTACCTTTCCTTTTCTCCTTTGCTTTTCACTTCTCTTCTTTTCACAGCTATTTGTAAGGCCTCCTCAGACAGCCATTTTCCTTTTTGCATTTCTTTTCCATGGGGATGGTCTTGATCCCTGTCTCCTGTACAATGTCACAGCTTCCCTGGTGGCTCAGATGGTAAAGCATTTGCGTACAGTGTGGGAGACCTGGGTTCAGTCCCTGAGCCAGGAAGATCTCCTGGAGAAGGGAATGGCAATCCACCCTAGTATTCTTGCCCCCCACCCCAAAAATGGGGCTCAAAGATTCATCTATAATTACCTCCAAATTACCTAAAAGCCCAAGACAACATCTTAGAATGCATAAAAGTATGGGGTCTTTTTGTGGTTGTTCAAGATGAGTAACGTTGATGAGAAAAATACAAGCTCCTGTCAGACATGTTACTTCATTAGTTACTTTTTTACCCTTGATTTTCTTTAGTATGTAAAATGTCAGTTGTGCAAGAAAATAAAAGAAAATATTCAGGTATCTGTGCTTCCATGTTGATTGCAGCATTATCTACAATTCCTTTACAATATCCAAGATATGAAAGCAATCTAATGTCATTTATGGATGAATGGATGAAGAAAAATCAGTGTGTGTGTGTATAATTCAGCCTTAAAAAGGAAGGAGACTAAGCCATTTGAAAACATATTGGTGAACCTGGAGGACATTATGCTAACTGAAATAAGCCAGACACAGAAAGAAAACAAAACAAAACAAAAAAAATGCATGATCTCATTTAAATGTGCAACTAACAAAAAGTTAACTACACAGAAGTAGAGAGTACAACATTATGCGTGAAGAGGTGGGGGCAATGGGAGATACTGGTCAAAGAGTAGAGAGTTTCAGTTGTATAGAATTAATAAGCTGAATCTAATGTACACCATGATGAAAACATAATAATAGTGTATAGAACACTAAAAACTGGCTAAGACAATAGATTTCAAGTGTTCTCTTAAAAAAAAGATGGTAACCATGTGAGAAAATGTTAACTTGACTGTTAAAATCATTTCACCATATCTGTGTATCAAATAAGCATATTGTACACCTTAAATATATTCAATTTTTAAAAAGAAAGGCATAAGTACATCACAAATATACAGAAACATCTACTTCTTTCTGAAATCAAACCCTTTCCATGGTACAGTAGAAAGCCTTTGGACTCCACCACATCTGCACGAGAATTCTAGCTTTACCATAATTAAGTATGTGCCCATGAGGAAACTGCAACTGAGAAAAAAAAGATAACAAGAATATTCCCGCAAGGGTTGCTGTGAACTGACAGGCAACATAGGTCACAATATAGATGATCTATGCATGTTTGTTCCTTTCTCCAACTTCCTATCCTATAAATGTGACCAGGAGAAAAAGAATAAAGGAAATAGGTAAAATAGATAGAAATGCTGACATATAAGGAAAATAAACATAGAATATGATTGTTTCCTTTAAATCTAAATAACTTCCAATACCTAAAGGGCAAGAAACTCAACTAAATTTCTCTGGGACTCAAACCACTTACAGATCAAATTATTTTCTGAAATATTTTGCTGAACTCAGGGCATAGCCATGTTTAGCTGAATTTGGTAAAGGATTTGGAAACAATTCAGAAACTATGACTCATAACAAATTCATGAAGGCAAAAAATATTCCATTTGAAATTGCAGGTGTTGATTATGAAAAAGAATGATACAGTAAAATCAGGCCTCTCTGCCTTCTAGAGCTCTACATGGTTCTCCAAAGAAGGAAATTGGCTTCTATTCCTTTATTTATCAAAAATACCAAAAGTCAACTTCGTTGCAAAGCCTCTCCCAAAAATTCTCTTCCAAACAAGATGAGTTCAATTCAACCAGTATTTACTGATCAACCATATGCTTTGGCCATATACTCCCAGATTACTTGGAATATGCCTCTACTATTGCACTTTCACTTCACTTTGTAAATGTCTACTTCTTTGTTTCTCTCCCCTACTAGATGATGTGTTTCCCCAAGACAGAAACCAAAGAATATTTGTCTTTAAATTGCTCTTGCTCAACACAGGGCTTGACACAAAGTGGTTTTAGAAAAAAAAAAAATTGGAAGGAAGCATGCTAAGATTATCTAACAACAAAGTATTGTGTACCCAAATTATATGTGGGTATGTACCAAGCATTGGACAAAGACCAATCTCATTCATAAAGCAAAAAAAAAAAAAATCTAAATAAAATGTTAGCAAGTTGACTCTAGCAGTACACTGAAAGAAATAACAAATGAATCACTGCTAAATGGAGATCATGTCAGGAATACAACAATGGTTCATAATTAGAAAATGTATCCTGAAAATTCATATTAAAAAGTCAATGGAGAAATATAATATTATCTCATCAGATGCTAAGAATGCATTTGATATAAAGATACTCCCATAACATGATAAAAATTTAAACTCAAAGTATATGCCAGAGCTTCAAAGTTAATAGTGAATCTCTAGATTCATTCCTATGAGAGTCAAGGGCAATAATAAATAGTAATTTCTGCTATTAACTCCATTATTTATTTAAATGAAGTTCCAAAAAGAGAGGAGAGAGAAAACAAATACATTTAAAAAAAAAAAAATGGCCAAGAAAAAGTCAAGCCAAAGAGGCCTTCTGATCACCAGCTACAAGAGGCTCAAAAAAAGACTCTGATAGGGCCATAACTCCTGGGGTGGAGACAGTCCATGTCCCTGCACACTTGGCACCACCAGGGTCCCCGCAAGCCAAGCAGCTGTGCCACCTTCACTCTCGACCCTCACTGGGGCAGAGCTGCCACAGGAAAAACAAGTCTTGCATCTATGCATGCAGGGTCGCTTCAATCGTGTTCATCTTTTTGCAGCCCTGTACTGTGGCCTGCCAGGCTTCTCTGTCAGGGAGGGGGGCTCTCCAGGCAAGAATACTGGAGGGTATTGGCCAATACTGATTGCCATACTCTTCTAGAGCACTGTATTTCCTGCTGCCCTAGCCCCCAGCTCCCCTGAGTACCTGGTGCTGTCAGAACCCCTGCGACCCAAGCAGCTGCAGCACCTCCACACCTGGCCCTCACAGGGGCAGACCCAAGTCCTCCAGAGCAACCTCAGCAGCAAACCCCAGTGGACAGCCCATATCCAGACATGGAAATAAAACCACAACCGAAACCCAGGGGCAGTGTGTCAAGACCCAGCACCTTCCCACCATCTGTACAAGATGCAGATTAAATCCACATGATCAACTAGGCAGACTCACTGTCTGTGGAATATAAAAAGGCTATTGAGAGTTCCCACAAAAGAAAACGCACTAGTTCTGATAGATGTGGACATTGGAGGCAAGAACACACAGGAGTAGGAGCAAATGAGAATCCGAGTTGCCCTCACAGCAGGTCCAGAGATCAGCACAGTGTTGGAGGGCATCCTAGTGAGTCAAGATGGACCTGTGACTCACAGAGAGGAAAAGGACTCTGACGGCAGTGACTCAAGAAAAACATTTATTATTCTTATTTTTTGACTTGTTCTGTAGATACTTGTGGATTTTTTTTTCTTTTCTTCCCCCGCCCCCCTGCCGTTGTAGTTGTTGATTTTATTGGCACTAAGAAATCCAATTAAGCTTTTCAGCTTATTTCTTTTTTCTCAGTCACATTTTTATTGTTGTTATAAATCTCTGCCTCTACATTGGGCTTTTGCAGTTCTGTGGAGTTTTCCTTTTTTCTCTCTCTCTTTTTTTAATTTTAATTTTTTAAACCTATTATTATTTTTTCTACATTTATTCCTTGTTTTCTTTTCCTACTGTTCTTTTCCCCTTGCAATTAATCTTTAGTATATATAAATCTTTATCTACTTCTGTTTAACTTTGCACATCTATTCTTTCTTTCTTTTCTTTCTCTCCAATCCTCTCAACAGATTTGTTTTACTTTCATTGATTTATTTCCCAATTGGCACCTTGCTTTAGTTATGTTTTCCAGTTTGTGCTTTAGTTAGTTTTGTTCTAGTAGATATGATTTTTGGTTCCCTTTGTTTGCTGGGTCAATCTATTGTACTTTACTTTTGTTGGACTGTTTTGATTTTGCTTAAGTATATGTATATGTGTATATTCAGTAACACTTTTTATTGTTGTTATAAATCTCTTACTCCACATTGGGCTTTTGCAGCTCTGTGTAGTTTTCCTTTTCTTCTTCTTCTTCTTTTTTCTTTTTTTCTCTCTTTTTTATAATTTCAATTTTTAATTTTTTTAACCTATTACGTTTTTTCTACATTTATTCCTTTGCTTGCCTTTCCTACTGTTCTTTTCCCCTTGTAGTTAATCTTTAATGGATATAAATCTTCTTCATCTACCTCTATTTAACTTTGTATATCTATTCTTTCTCTCTTTCCTTCCTTCCCTTTCCTCTCAATATATTTGTTAGTTTTGTTTTCATTCTTTTATTCTCCACTTGGCACCTTGCTTTAGTTTTGTTTTCCAGTTTGTGTTTTAGTTAGTTTTGTTCTTAACTGGAAATATAATTTTTTATTTCCTTTGTTCGCTGGGTCAACATACTGTACTTTATTTTTGTTGGGCTGTTCTGACTTTGCTCATGGGTGTATATGTATATGTGTATGTTCCATTATTTTAATTATCATTTGCTTGATTTTGTAGCTTCCATCTGTCTGGGATTCATCTTTGATTTCTTGTTTTTGGATATTTGCTTTAATCTCACTTAATGCCATAAAAAACCCCTTGTGGAATCCTCCTTCCTGACCAGAGATCAAGCCCTGATTCTTTGGAGTGGGAACACTGACTCCAAGACCCTAGGCTACCAGAGCACTAACCCTAGGGAGTATCAAATAGTTGAGAACTCACACAAAAGAAACCACTTGAATACAACACCCAACCACCCAACCACCAGTAGCACCCTGTGCAGGATGCCTCATCTAAACAATAAACAAAACAAAAATACAAACCCAATCATCAGCAGACAGGATTACCACCTCCCTCAGGCTTGCCCATCAAAGGAAAAACAAACAAACAAAAACTCAGCACAAATCTCACCCTATACAGAGCTTACACAAACCACTGTACCAACCTTAGGAGGACAGAAACCATAGGAAGAAAGAATTCAACCTTCTTCAAGGAAAGAATTCAACTTTCCTTGAAGCCTTGGAAAAGGAGACCTCAAACACAGTAAGTTTTAAAAAAATAATGAAAAGGCAGAGAAATACTACACAAATGAAGGAACAAACTAGAAACACTAAAGTCCAAATATATGAAGAGGAAATAGGCAAATTACCTGAAAAAGAATTCACAATAATGATAGTAAAGATGATCAAAAAACCTCGAAAGTAAAATGAAGAAAATGCAAGAATCAATTAACAAAGATCTAGAAGAATTAAAGAATAAACATACAGAGACAAACAACACAATTACTGAAATCAAAAATACTCCAGAAGGAATCAATAGCAGAATATCTAAAGCAGAAGAACCAATCAGTGAGCTGGAAGATACAATGGTGGGAAAAAACTTCTGAACAGCAGAATAAAGTAAAAAGAATGAAAAGAACTGAGGATAGTCTCAGAGACCTCTGGGACAATATTAAAAGCACCAACATCCGAATTATAGGGGTCCCAGAAGAACAAAAGAAAAAGAAAGGGTATGAGAAAATTTTTGAAGAGATTATAGTTGAAAATTTCCCCAACATGGAAAAGGAAATAGTCAATCAAGTCTAAGAGGCACAAAAAGTCCCATACAGGATAAACTCAAGGAGAAACATGCCAAGACACATACTGATCAAACTAACAAAGACTAAACACAAAGAAAGAATATTAAAAGCAGCAAGGGAGAAGCAACAAATAACATACAAAGAAAACCCCATATACTTAACAGCTGATTTTGCAGCAGAAACTCTGCAGGCCAGAAGGGAATGGTAGGATATATTTAAAGTACTGAAAGGGAAAAATCTACAACCAAGATTACTGTACCTACCAAGGATCTCATTCAAAATTGATGGATAAATAAAAAACTTTTCAAACAAGCAAAAGTTAAGAGAATTCAGTACCACCAAATCAACTTTACAACAAATGTGAAAGGGACTTATATAGTCAAGAAATACAAGAAAAGATATAAGCTCTACAAAATCAACACCAAATAATTAAGAAAATGGCACTAGTAACATGTATATCAATAATTACTTTAAATGTAAATGGATTAAATTCTCTAACCAAAAGACACAGACTGGCTGAATGGATAAAAAAAATAGGACCCATATATGTGCTGTCTACAAGAAACCCACTTCAGACCTCAAGACATATAGACTGAAAGTGAGAGGATGGAAAAATATATTCTTGCAAATGGGAAGAAAAAGAAAGCTGGAGTAGCAATCCTCATATCAGACAAAATAGACCTTAAAATAAAGAATATTGCAAGAGATAAGGAAGGACACTACATAATGATCAAGGGATCAACCCAAGAGGAAGACATAACAATTGTAAATATCTATGCACCCAACAAAGGAGCACCTCGATGTATAAGACAAACACTAACAGACATAAAAAGAGAAATTGACAGTAACACAATAATAGTAGGAAACTTTAACATCCCACTCACACCAATGGACAGATCATCAAAACAGAAAATTATTAAGGAAAGACATGTCTTAAATGATGCATTCGATGAGATGGGTCTCATTGATATCTTCAGGACATTCCATCCAAATGCAGAAGCATACACCTTCTTCTCAAGCACACATGGAACATTCTCCAGAATAGACCACATCTTGGGTCACACATCAAACCTTAGGAAATTTAAGACAATTGAAATCATATCAAGCACATTTTCCGACCACAATGCTATGACACTAGATATCAATTACAAGGAAAAAAAATGGTAAGAAACACAAACACACACAAATTAAACAGCACATTTCTAAATGACCAACTGAAGAAATCAAAAGGGAAATCAAAAAATTTCTAGAAACAAATGACAATGAAAACATAACAACTCAAAACCTATGGGATGCAGCAAAAGCAGTCCTAAGAGGGAAGTTTATAGCAATACAATCCTACTTCAAGAAACAAGAAAAACATCAAACAGCCAACCTAACTTTACACCTAAAATAACTGGAAAAAGAAGAACAAAAAAATTCCAAAATTAACAGAAAGAAAGAAGTCATAAAGATCCAAGCAGAAATAAATGAAAAAGAAATGAAATAAACAATAGTAAAGATTAATAAAAGTAAAAGCTGATTCTTTGAGAAGATAAACAAAATTGACAAGCCTTTAGCCAGACTCATGAAGAATAAAAGAAAGAAGCATCAAATCAACAAAATTAGAAATGAAAAAGGAGAAGTTACAACAGACAATGCAGAAATACAAAGGATTACAAGACTATTATGAACAACTATATGGCAATAAAATGGATAACCTGGAAGAAATGGACAGATTCCCAGAAAAGTTCAATCTTGCAAGACTGAACGAAGAAGAAATAGAAATTATGAACAACCCAATTACAAGCACTGAAATTGAAGCTGTGATCAAAAAGCCCAGGGCCACATGGCTTCACAGGAGAATTCTATCAAACATTTAGAGAAGAGATAATGCCTAGCCTTCTAAAACTCTTTCAAAAAATTGTAGAGGAAGGAACACTTCAAAACTCATTCTATGAGACCACCATCACCCTGATACCAAAACCAGACAAAGACAACACAAAAAAGAAAACTACAGGCCAATATCACTGATGAATATAGCTGCAAAAATCCTCAACAAAATTTTAGCAAAGAGAATTCAGCAACACATCAAAAAGCTCATGGAGCATGATCAAGCTGGGTTTATTCCAGGGATGCAAGGATTCTTCAATATATGCAAATCAATCATTGTGATACACCATATAAATGAATTGAAAGATAAAAACCATATGATCATCTCAATAGATGCAGAAAAAGCCTTTGACGAAATTCTGCACCCAGTTATGATTAAAACTCTTCAAAAAATGGGCATAGAAGGAATCTACCTCAACATAGTAAAGGCCATATATGATAAGCCTACAGTAAACATTATTCTCAATGGTGAAAAACTGAAAGCATTCCCCCTAAGATCAGGAACAAGACAAGGGTGTCCACTGTCACCAGTATTATTCAACAGAGTTCTGGAAGTCCTAGCTACAGCAGTCAGAGAAGAAAAAGAAATAAAAGGAATCCAGATTGGAAAAGAAGTAAAGCTCTCACTGTTTGCAGATGACATAATACTGTACATAGAAAACCCTAAAGATAGTATCAGAAAATTACTAGAGCTAATCAATGAATTTAGCAAAGCTGCAGGATACAAAATCAATAGAAATCATTTGCATTTCTATATACTAACAATGAAAAATCAGAAAGATAAATTAAGGAATCAATCCCATTCACCAATTGCAACAAAAAGAATTAAACGTCTAGGAATAAACTTACCTAAGGAGACAAGAGAACTGTACACAGAAAATTATAAGACACTGATGAAAGAAATTAAATACGACACAAACAGATGGAGAGATCCTCCATGTTCTTGGGTAGGAAGAATCAATATTGAAAATAATTATACTACCAAATGCAATCTGTGATCCCTATCAAATCATTAATGACTTTTTTCACATAACTACAAGAAAAAATTTCACAATTTGTATGGAAACACAAAAGACTCCGAATTGCCAAAGCAGTCTTTTTTTTTTTTTACTTTACAATACTGTATTGGTTTTGCCATACATTGTCATGAATCCGCCACGGGTGTACATGAGTTCCCAATCCTGAACCCCCCTCCCACCCCCCTCCCCATATCATCTCTCTGGGTCATCCCAGTGCACCAGCCCCAAGCATCCTGTATCCTGTATCAAACCTAGACTGGCGATTCGTTTCTTACATGATAGTATACATGTTTCAATGCCATTCTCCCAAATCATCCCACCCTCTCCCTCTCCCACAGAGTCCAAAAGTCTGTTCTATACATCTGTGTCTCTTTTGCTGTCTCAAACTCAAAATGGATTAAAGACCTAAATGTAAGACCAGAAACTATAAAACTCTTAGAGGAAAACTTAGGCAGAACACTCAATGACATAAATCAAAGGAAGATCCTCTATGACCCACCTCCTGCAGTAATGGAAATAAAAACAAAAGTAAACAAGTGGGACCTGATTAAACTTAAAAGATTTTGCACAGCAAAGGAAAGTATAAGAAAGGTGAAAAGACAACCCTCAGAATGGGAGAAAATAATAGCAAATGAAATAACTGACAAAGGATTAATTTCAAAAATATACAAGCAGCTCATATAACTCAGTACCAGAAAAACAAACAACCCAATCAAAAGGGGAGAAAAAGGCCTAAACGGACATTTCACCAAAAAGGACATACAGATGGCTAACAAACACATGAAAAGATGCTCAACATCACTGATTATTAGAGAAATGCAAATCAAAACTACAATGAGATATTAGTCAGAATGACAATCATCAAAAAGTCTACAAACAATAAATGCTGGAGAGGGTGTGGAGAAAAGGGAACACTCTTGCACTGTTGGTGGGAATGCAAACTAGTACAGCCACTATGGAGAACAGTGTGGAGATTCCTTAAAAAACTGCAAATAGAACTGCCTTATGACCCAGCAATCCCACTGCTGGGCATACACACCAAGGATACCAGAATTGAAAGAGACACATGTACCCCAATGTTCATTGCAGCACTGTTTATAATAGCCAGGACATGGAAACAACCTAGATGNTGTTGGTGGGGATGTAAACTGATATAGCCACTATGGAAGACAGTATGGAGATTCCTTAAAAAACTAGGAATAAAACCACCATATGACCCAGCAATCCCACTCCTAGGCCTATACCCTGAGAATACCAAAATTGAAAGAGACACATGTATCCCATTGTTCACTGCAGCACTATTTACAATAGCTAGAACATGGAAGCAACCTAGACGTCCATCAACAGATGAATGGATAAAGAAGCTGTGGTATATATACACAATGGAATACTACTCAACCATATAAAAGCATTTGAGTCAGTTCTAATGAGCTGGATGAACCTAGAACATATTATACAGAGTGAGGTAAGTAAGAAAGAAAAATACAAATACCAGATTCTAATGCATATATACAAAATCTAGAAAAATGGTACTAAAGAATTTATTTACAGGACCACAGTGGAGAAACAGACATAAAGAATAGACTTATGGACATGGGGAGAGGGGAGGAGAGGGTGAGATGTATGGAAAGAGTAACTTGGAAACTTACACTACCATATGTAAAATAGATAGCCAATGGGAATTTGCTGTATGGCTCAGAAAACTCAAACAGGGACTCTGTATCAACCTAGAGGGGTGCAATAGGGAGGGAGGTTCGAAAGGGAGGGGCTATATGTATACCTATGGCTGATTCATGTTGAAGTTTGACGGAAAACAGAAAAATTCTGTAAAACAATTATCCTTCAATAAAAAATAATTAATTAATTTAAAAAATAATGGTCAATAGCCTCCAAATTTGATTAAAATTACAAATTTACAGTTTCAGCAGACTCAAAGCACAAAGGAGATAAAGCAAATGACACCTAATAGAAAAAGTAAAAAACACATTATAATCAAATTATTTCAAAACAGCATAAAAGAGGAAAATCTTAAAAGCATCCAGGGGAAAAAAACTGTGCATTAATTATGGAGGTAAAAAGTAAGAATGACCCCTGACTTATCAGAAACAATAAAAGCCAGAACATAGTGGGGCAACAACTGTAGGGCAGTGAAATTACACAACTGTTAACAGAACCATCAACCCAGAGAAAATGTCCTTCAGAATCAAAGTCAAAATAAAAACATTTGCATACACACAAAATCTGAAAGAATGCACGGTTAGCAGATCAGCACAAAATGAAAGTATAAAGGAAATCCTTCAAGCAAGAGGAAAATGATCCAAAGGAAATTTGGACTTAGGCAAAGGAATGGAGAAAACTAGAAACAGTAAATACATAGGTGGATATAAAAGTTATTTTTGTTATTTTTTTAAAATCAGCTTAAACAATAATTGTTTAAAGCAAAAATAATAAAATGTACTGAGTTTATTCTGTAGGTAGGAGTAAAATGTATAACAAAAATAGTACACAGTGCCAGGGGAAGTAAGTAACAATATCTGGTTAGAAGAGTCTTATACAACATGTGAACTGATATAATTCTAGCAGGCTTTTGTGTGGAAACTGACATGCTGATTCTAAAATTTACAAGGAAATGCAAAGGTCTGGGAATAATTTTTAAAAAGAAAAATAAAGAGGTCTTACATTACCTGATTTCAAGACTTACTATAAACCCAGTAATCAAGACACTGTGGTTGCCGTAAAGACAGGCATATGCTTTAACGGAAGAGAACAGTCCAAAAACAGCAACCAAATAATGACATATATACAGTCAGTTGATCTTTGACAAAGTTTCAAGCCCATTTAATAAAAAAAAAAGATATCTTTTCAACAAATGATACTGAAACCATTAATGATAGTGATGTACAAAAAAGAAATGAAAAGTTTGACTCAACTCACGACATATATAAAATAACTCAGTTAAGAACACAGAACTAAACATAAGAGCTAGGACTATAAAACTTATAGAATAAAACATAGACAATGCTAGAGACCTTGTGTGTGGCAAAAATTTTTAAAGTAGGACATCAAAACTTATAATCCATAAAAGGGAAAAATTGATGAATTGAATTTAAAAAGAAAATCTTTCACTCTTCAAGGGACAATGTAATGAAAATGAAAAAGCAAGGCACAGACCAGGAGAAAAATATTTGCAAAATACATACCCAAAAAAGAACTTGTGCCTAGAATATATTCTGATGTCATACAACCCAACATAAGACAAAACAATTCAACAAAAACTGGGCAAAATATTTGAACAAACCCTTTACCAAGGAAAATATACAGATGGCAAATAAATACATAAAAAGATGCTTAACATCATTATTCATTAGAGACAAATTAAAGACACAATGAAATACTCCTACACACCCATTAGAATGTTTGAAATTTAAAGGTTTCTCTCCATACCAGAATAAAGTTAATATACTTTTTGTCATAAAAACCAAGAAACATTAAACAAAAAGAATGATAAATTGACTCATAAAATAAAACATTTCCTTATAATGGAAAAATAAAAGCACTACAAACATCTTTGGAAAACAAAGATAACCTGGAAAATAATATTTAGAAAACATACGACAATGGGTTACTAGGCTCAGTATGCAAAGAATTCTTGAAAATTATGTTTTTAAACTTAAAAGGACATAAACTGACAAGTCCCCAAAGAAAAAAGAAAGTGAACATATCATAAAAACTCAGAAGCATAAGACAAAATACAGTGACAAATTTATCATGTAAAACTAAGAACTTCATTATAAAACTAAGAACTTCATTATAAAATTTGTTCAAACATATTGAACAAATTTTTTAAATAAAAATACAAACTGGGAAGTAACATTCATAAAGCATATGACAAAAAAAAATTTTAATTTGCAAAGAGCTCAAAGAAATTCTTTATATTTAAAAAAATATAATATGACAAGAATAAGAAATTACTCAAAGGAGAAACTTAAAAATGGTCAGCAATCATGAAAAGATGTTCTTTCTTATAATAAAAAAAGATGAAAATTAAAGCAACTATATACCATACTAGTAGACTGGCAAAAGTGGAAAATATCAAAGATCTGGATTGAAAAGGGAATAGAAAATCAGGCACTTATGATCTGCTGATGAAAATTTCGATTAATATGCCCTTCCTGGAAACCATTTTGACCAGTACCCAAGCAGGAAGGCAAGGAAGAAGGGAGGGGAAAAAAGAGAGAAAGGAAAGAAAATGTGTTCTCTCTTAAATGTTATATAGTGTAAATAAGGTAATATCCTGCAAGCATTAAAAGTAATATAGACTCTTTCTTGTCATGAAAAAATTTATTCTCAAACTCAGTATAAATATATTATATATATAAATGTACAGTATATTTAGTGCAATCCCAATTTCATAAAACAACGTGTAGGAAAATTGAAGAAAGTAGGGAAAACTGCTAGACCATTCAAGTATGACCTAAATCAAATTCCTTATGATTATGCAGTGGAAGTGAGAAATAGATTTAAGGGCCTAGATCTGATAGATAGAGTGCCTGAAGAACTATGGAATGAGGTTCGTGACATTGTATGGGAGACAGGGATCAAGACCATCCCCATGGAAAAGAAATGCAAAATGGCTGTCTGGGGAGGCCTTACAAATAGCTGTGAAGATAAGAGAGGTGAAAAGCAAAGGAGAAAAGGAAAGATATAAGCACCTGAATGCAGAGTTCCAAAGAATAGCAAGAAGAGATAAGAAAGACTCTTCAGCGATCAATGCAAAGAAATAGAGGAAAACAACAGAATGGGAAAGACTAGAGATCTCTTCAAGAAAATTAGAGATACCAAGGGAAAATTTCATGCAAAGATGGGGTTGATAAAGGACAGAAATGGTATGGACCTAACAGAAGCAGAAGATATTAAGAAGAGGTGGCAAGAATACACGGAAGAACTGTACAAAAGAGATCTTCACGACCCAGATAATCATGATGATGTGATCACTCATCTAGAGCCAGACATCTTAGAATGTGAAGTCAAGTGGGCCTTAGGAAGCATCACTACGAACAGAGCTAGTGGAAGTCATGGAATTCCAGTTGAGCTGTTTCAAATCCTGAATGATGATGCTGTGAAAGTGCTGCACTCAATCTGCCAGCAAATTTGGAAAACTCAGCAGTGGCCACAGGACTGGAAAAGGTCAGTTTTCATTCCAATTCCAAAGAAAGGCAATGCAAAGAATGCTCCAACTACTGCACAATTGCACTCATTTTACATGCTAGTAAAGTAATGCTCAAAATTCTCCAAGCCAGGCTTCAGCAATACGTGAACCGTGAACTCCCTGATGTTCAGGTTGGTTTTAGAAAAGGCAGAGGAACCAGAGATCAAATTGCCAACACCCACTGGATCATGGAAAAAGCAAGAGAGTTCCAGAAAAACCTCTACTTCTGCTTTATTGACTATGCCAAAGCCTTTGACTGTGTGGATCACAATAAACTGTGGAAAATTCTGAAAGAGATGGGAATACCAGACCACCTAACCTGCCTCTTGAGAAATCTGTATGCATGTCAGGAAGCAACAGTTAGGACTGGACATGGAACAACAGACTGGTTCCAAATAGGAAAAGGAGTGCGTCAAGGCTGTATATTGTCACCCTGCTTATTTAACTTATATGCAGAGTACATCATGAGAAACGCTGGACTGGAAGAAACACAAGCTGGAATCAAGATTGCTGGGAGAAATATCAATAACCTCAGATATGCAGATGACACCACCCTTATGGCAGAAAGTGAAGAGGAGCTAAAAGGCCTCTTGATGAAAGTGAAAGAGGAGAGTGAAAAAGTTGGCTTAAAGCTCAACATTCAGAAAACGAAGATCATGGCATCTGGTCCCATCACTTCATGGGAAATAGATGGGGAAACAGTNACATTCAGAAAACGAAGATCATGGCATCCGGTCCCATCACTTCATGGGAAATAGATGGGGAAACAGTGGAAACAATGTCAGACTTTATTTTGGGGGGCTCCAAAATCACTGCAGATGGTGACAGCAGCCATGGAATTAGAAGACGCTTACTCCTTGGAAGAAAAGTTATGACCAACCTAGATAGTATATTCAAAAGCAGAGACATTACATTGCCGACTAAGGTCTGTCTAGTCAAGGCTATGGTTTTTCCTGTGGTCATGTATGGATGTGAGAGTTGGACTGTGAAGAAGGCTGAGCACCGAAGAATTGATGCTTTTGAACTGTGGTTTTGGAGAAGACTCTTGAGAGTTCCTTGGACAGCAAGGAGATCCAACCAGTCTGTTCTGTAGGAGATCAACCCTGGGATTTCTTTGGAAGGAAAGCTGAAACTCCAGTACTTTGGCCACCTCATGAGAAGAGTTGACTCATTGGAAAAGACTCTGATGCTGGGAGGGATTGGGGGCAGGAGGAGAAGGGGACGACAGAGGATGAGATGGCTGGATGGCATCACGGACTCGATGGATGTGAGTCTGAGTGAACTCCAGGAGTTGGTGATGAACAGGGAGGCCTGGCGTGCTGCGATTCATGGGGTCGCAAAGAGTCGGACACGACTGAGCGACTGAACTGAACTGAACTGAGGAACATATGTGTGTATGTAGGCATTCATAAGAGATATCAAACCGTTTTCATCAATAGATGAACAGTGGTTATCCCTTGGTGAAGGAATTCCATATGGTTATTTTCATATTAATCTTTACACTTCTCTAACTGCTTTCATTTACTTTAGTTACTTTTCAGCTTTACTTTAAAAACTGAGTTTTTTTAAATAACCAGTGTGTTTCAGATTTAAATAAAACTATTTTTTAGATTTTACTCATCCAATAAGATGGGAGGAAATGGTTAAGAATAATGTAGTAACTGATTCAATCTATCACATATATAAAATTATCTAAAAACATGTATTCTCTGAACAATTCTTCTATTAAGTTCATTTTCTTCAGTCCTCTCCCTCTTCAGAAAAGACAGAGGAAAAACAAAAAGAAGAAAGCATTTGATAATATTCCAAATGTGAAAGAATATTTTGTATTCTTTTTAGTGATTTTAGTAACTGAATTGCATTTTGGGTCAACTCCTTTTGATATTTAAGAAGAGACAAATTAGAAGGAAACTTTAATAGCTCATCAACATGTTTCCCGTATCATTAGTGTCCAAGCAAAACAAAGCATTTGTCACGGCACGCAAAGGAAAGGAAAGAGGTATAAGAAAGCAAGACAATAAACATTTATCCTGAGTAGGTGGATTGGAAAACCATGAGAGATTCTAAAGCAGAGATAAAATCAGAAAACAGTTGAAAAAACCAAAGTCACAAACTATAGTACAGAATGGATTTGGAGGAGTAGTCTGAAAGAATAGTTTCAATAAAGTAAAACATTTATAAATCAGCATTTACAGCCAGCATCCATTCATTCATCCTTTGGTCCAGATCCAACCAGATATTATCTCCAGGTGCAATATTTGGCACTGAGATGAAAATTAAAATGAAATATTTATTGGTGTTTTAATATTATCAGAGTCTTATTCCAATTATGACCCAGGTTAGTTTCTATCTAAATGCTGTATGATGCTAAATCCTGATCTCCCTAAAATACAAGAAATGTCATCATAGAGATCTTGTTATCTAGTGTCAAGTCTCAGAGGCTGGCTGTCTTTTATGTTAGTGTCTGGCAATATCAAACTCTTTAAATATTTAGGTGAACCTGGATTATTTTTACTTTGAGGTAAATTTAACCAGTATGGCAGATAATGATTCTTCCAAACATCAGACACTTCAAAAAATAGACATTCTATATGACCAGTCATTTAAAACACTTAATACTTTCACCCAGCCACTCTAATTCTTATGATGTGGGTGCATAAAGACTTATTTACAAATTCCAGTACAAGATTGCTTTTGACAGGGAGAAAATAAGATATGAAAGCATGTTAAATGCCCAAACAAGAACAGTCCAGATAAAGAAATTTGGATTCAAAGATTCTTTGTCATCCTTAAACTCCACTGAAGTTATTCTTCTTTAAAATTTTGATTTTCAGAAGCAACTTGTGTGTCACTAGGATAAAGCAGTTCCCCGGCTCCCTGTATGCCTATGCCTTTGCAATGTCTGATAGTCACAAGCTGACATCCGTCCTATGTTCCACATGGAGAGAGATGACGAGCGCGGCTGGTATTTATGACTATGACTGAGCGCCCTCAGATCTGCTACACAGGACGGCATGAGTAATCTTACCATGTTACTCCTACTGTTTTGTGCCTCCTTCACGTAGGGTTTTGATCTAAGAATACCTTCCTGGCCCATCTTTCCTAGTTGGTCACACTGTATAACCAATCATAAAAGATCTTAGATTGGTCCATGTTTTAAAAGTGAGTTTGGGGGATGTTTAGGTACATGTTAATACCAAAAAAAAAAAAAAACTGTGTGTGATTCAAGCTGTCATACTGTGATGCCTGCTTATAAAGGGCATGTATATGGAGTTGATATTGTTCCAAAGGCTGTCATCACATTATCTAGGTCATACTACAAGCAATGTACTTAAAAATTGTTCACTCCTAAATTTTGGATAAAGAAGATATTTTAATCTGAAATTGATCATAAGTCTAAAAAAAGTAAAGTAGAATTGCACATGCCACATTATTGATCATGATCCAAAAGATATAATTTTCTCTGTCATGGAAAGTATAAGTAACTGAGAAGCCTTACTTAAAATTTAATACTTTGTAAGGTCAGAGGATGAGCATGTTGATTATGACTGGCTTCTTCTTAAAGAAATAATTCCATCATAAACTTCTGATGCAAATTTTTGAGTCAATTATTTGGAACACAAATTTCCAGACAATCTAGATTCTGGAGGTAGTTCTGTTTACTTAGTTCGGTTCAAGGATTCCATTTTACCTTTGCCATTTCTTCTCATTCAAGCAACTGATATGATTACAGTCATAGCACAGACTACTTTAATGAAATACTTTAGTGAAATATTGAAAGAGATTTTCCTAGTTCCTCTGTCACTCCGAGTTCAACAACTGTTAGATTTCTAACAGGAAGCTATTTTAAGTCTTGCCTTGACCAGGGTTCTATCCCTGGGTCAGGAAGGTCCCCTGGAGAAGGAAATGGCAGCCCACTCCAGTACTCTTGCCTGGAAAATCCCATGGATGGAGAGGGCTGGTAAGGGGGTCGCAAAGAGTCAGACACGACTGAGTGACTTCACTTCACTTTGACTGGTTCTAGACTTCTTGGGGAAAGAACAATATGAAAACAGTATACCAGATTTGAATACAACTTACTTCTCTGTGGCCCTTGAGACCATTTGACAATGACATAAGGAGTCATAAGGATTAAGTGAGAATGTGCTGAATAAATCGTAACTACATTAGTATTCATTATTATTTCCACTTTGTCACGTCTTTTGGGCTTCCCAGGTGGCAACAGTGGTAAAGAACCTGTCTGCCAATGCAGGTTAGACATAAGAGACATGGGTTCAGCCCCGGGGTCTGGAAGATCTCCTGGAGGAGGACATGAAAACCCACTCCAGTATTCTTGCCTGGAGAATTCCATGGACAGAGGAACCTGGTGTGCTGCAGTCCATAAGGTCGCACAGAGTCAGACATGACTGAAGTGACTTAGCAAGTACACATCTTTGGGTAGGCATGGCATTGATAGTGAAACCTCAGCAGAACTATTAAAAACATCTCTTCTAGAACCATGAGGTCCAGTTCTCTTGCCTCCATATATAATCATTTCAGCTATTACTGCATAACATGGCACCAAATGAGGAACTCAAGAAGCATTTTATTTGCTCACAATTCTATGAGTCATTATTTAGAACTAGATTTTAAGATATACAAGAGGACAGGCAAATATGGGGATCTGGAGTTCTACGTTTGAACACTAGAAATATTAAAGGTTTGTAACATCAAATTACTGGAGCAGGAAATGGCAATCCACTCCAGCACTCTTGCCTGGAAAATCCCATGGATGGAGAAGCCTGGTGGGCTACAGTCCATGGGGTCGTGAGGAGTCAGACACGACTGAGCGACTTCACTTTCACTTTTCACTTTCATGCATTGGAGAAGGAAATGGCAACCCACTCCAGTGTTCTTGCCTGGAGAATCCCAGGGACAGAGAAGCCTGGTGAGCTGCCATCTATGGGGTCACACAGAGTCGGACACAACTGAAGCGACTTAGCAGCAGCAGCAGCAACATCAAATTGCAAGCAAAGACCACCATCCTATACGCTGGTCTTTCTTTTAACTTGGAGGGCATCGTGGGTCCAAATTACAATACAGTCAGCTCCAGTGCAGAAATAGGTGGGTTCACAAAGGTTACCATGGTGTTTACTGTTTGCAGTTTCATGAAAGAACAAAGACTTAAAGGAGAAATGGGGTAGCGGGACATTCTTTATCTCACCAAGTTCAGAGAGGTGAGTCAGTTTCTGTTCCCCAAATCAGGGGCTCTCTTCTCCTCCCTTACCCACATTCTCGCCAAAGGTCCCACTAACTCTCTTAGTGAGAGTGACTCCAAGGGAAGTAGTGCAGACAGTGGCAGACTTGGTGGACTGCCCTTTTACTCGGCATCATGTTGCAGGAAGAAATTCCACCATTCTCTTGGTGGCGTGCTGCTTAGAAGGTGATTTTAATTAAATCGTAAAATGTCAGACATTAGTATGGAGGAGGGTCAGCCTGCAGGGAGAGGGGATGAGTCAGATTTATTATTCACTGAGCAACAAGCTGACAGCCCTTCTCTTAGAGAAGATTATAAAAGAAAGCCAAAAGTTCATACTGTATATAAAGCCACTCTCATTTCTCCCTTGACCAATCAACGTACATCCATTTATACCTCCCTTCAAAGTGCACCATGAAACTATTGGGGCATTTGTGAAGAGGAAGGCCTGGAAAGGACTTTTCCAAGCTCATGTTTAGTGTCTAACAGTGAATGGGGGGGTATTCTCTTAAATATCGTTTTTCAAGCTTATTGAAACATGTATACTATCATGTAAGAACAAAGCACCAGCCTATGTTCAATACAGGATACAGGATGCTTGGGGCTGGTACACGGAGATGATCCAGAGAGAGGATATGAGGTGGGATGTGGGAGGGGGATTCAGGATTGGGGTCTCATATACACCCATGGTGGATTCATGTCAATGTATGACAAAACCAATACGGTATTGTAAAGTAAAATAAAGTAAAAATTTAAAAATAAATAAATAAATAAAAATAAAAATAAAAAAACCATTTGTTTTAGAAATGCAGCAGGATAGAAATCATTTCAAGAACACTTAAATAAGACCATTCCTCGCCCATCAAGACACAAGATTCTGGTGGGCTCCTACTCTTAAGACCAGCAGTGAAGGAAAACCAAACCATAGTGATTTCTGAATCTTAGTTCAAGAAGTTTCTGGTCATACTGTTATTATTTGTCCCTCCCTCTTCTACCTGTGGGCTTCCCTGGTGGCTCAGAGGTTAAAGCGTTTGCCTGGAATGCAGGAGACCCGGGTTCGATCCCTGGGTCAGGAAGATCCCCTGGAGAAGGCAATGGCAACCCACTCCAGTACTCTTGCCTGGAGAATCCCATGGAAGGAGGAGCCTGGTAGGCTACAGTCCATGGGGTCGCAAAGAGTCGGACACGACTGAGTGACTTTACTTACTTACTTCTACCTGTATTTGCCTTGACTTAGAATCCACTTCTTCCCGGAAGGTTTCTGGGCCCCTAGCCGGGTGAGCTCCCCCTCTTAAAGACTTTTACATCACCCTGAACTTGAGCCCGTCAAAACTCCTGCTATACTCTGCTGTAATTATCCATTTACTTATCTGTCTCTCCAACTGAACAACCTCCTCGAAAAGTCAGACCAGGCTCTACCCACCACTGAATCTCCAGCACCTGGCACAGTATCTAGTACAGGGCAGTTATGTAATGCTTGTTGAATTAATTAATCATCTTTCGATAGCACCATCCTGTTAGACCTCGACTACAGGATTAACTCAGTGACCTGTGTCATGGTTGAACCATGGCCAGATCTCCTCTAAAAACCCACTGGTCTTTTCTCCACACTAGACTAGATCAATATCAGTAACACATAGAGTAATCTAGACAACATTCTATTCACTTTGTCTTTGTGCCATGAAGCATAATGCCCGGGACTTTCAGAAACACAGAGAGCTGGAGTAGAAAGGGCCCTAGAGACTTCTCTCATTGTCCAGCTGCAGCCTTTTACCCAAATGAAACCAATCCAGAGAAAAGTGACTGGGAGCAGACCTTGGGTTAGAACTCAAGCCCATCAGGGCCTCTCAGTTTTCTTAGCTTTGACAGAAAGGTACCAAAGTACGATACTGGATTGATAAACGCACCTCTTTGCCAAATTTGGGCCTTTATCCCAAGCCTGTCAATGATATGCAAGCAAGGGAATTTGAAAAAGAACACCATTTTCCATTCATCTTTCTCTTCTGGCCCCCACATGCTGCAAGTGGAAACCATTTGGTGGGGGCTACAGAGGTGACGAGAGATTCACGACGATACAGTTCTGCATCGGCACGCCACAGGCTTGTCAATAATATCTTACTTAACATGCTGTCACAGAATTTTCCTTCAGTGTCACCTCGGCCGCTACTGTAACACTCCATAAGAAATAATGCCATCTGTTAAAATACACAAGGCAGGGAAACGCAGCTGCTGTCATCACACAAAGATGGAATTAACCAACACTAGGCAATTACTTTCTTTTTACATTTCACAATTAGAATTTTAGTCTTGCTTTATTTGTATCACCAAAGTCACCACAACACTGTGCCTGTTGAAGTAACAACATGGCTCTCTCGGTGAAAACATGGAGGAGGAGGGGTTCAGTTGGGGATAATGGTAATTGTTACTCTGTTGCCTTTTTTATAAATATTTTTACAATTCCATTGGGCCATGTTAATTATAGGTAACAGTACTAAGCTAAGTACTAAGTACTAATGGATTCGTACCTAGCATTCACATTGAGGCTCTCCTAGTACTCAACTGCTGCTGCTGCTAAGTACTTCAGTCGTGTCCGACTCTGTGTGACCCCATAGACAGCAGCCCACCACCGAAAAAAATTGCCAAGTGAGGTTTATAGCTGACGAGATGACCGTTATGCTACACATTCAAGATCCGTTTTTCTTTTTCTCTCTTTGGTAGCAGAAGATTTAATGGAGAAGGAAGGGCCCTGGCTTATAGGAGACAGGTTTCTCATTTGAACAAAGATGAAATTCTGCCTCTCTGCTTTTATTCCATTCACTGGAAAAGGGAGCAGATTGCTGGCTGACTAACAGAAGGGTGGACCTATTCAGAGCTTAACTGCTGAGCTAACTCTTCAAAAAGCTGTAAGAGATCAACAATTGCCTTGGCCATACTCCATTATGAGAGTGTCAGCAAGCTGGTGTTTCTTTCTTTGATGCATTTTTTGCATGGAAATTATATGCTGTATTTTCTAGGGGCAGAGCAATAGGCAAAACCTGTCTTAACTGGTTTCCTGATGGGCAGTGTTCCCTTATAGAGTAGAGCAAAATCGGTGGATGTAACAAAGGGTTAAAATTGTCAGCTTTTCTCCAACTTCTGTGACTGTTTATGAATCACTCAAAGAGACCACATAACAATGATGCCACAGATGTGGAAATATCTAAATACTTGTTAACTTGAGGCTCAAGAGGAATCCTCAGATTTCCACCCTTCTCATAATACCCTTCATAACTCTTTCAGTACAGTTTCCATCCATTTGTTTTCAAAGATCTTTCACAGTTATCTGGTTCATAAACAGAATGAACCGTATACCAGTTCATAGATAGAAGGGCTCTCAAACCTCCTGGTAGAAACACTTATTCCACTTTAAGTTCACTCTAAAGTCTGCAGTCAAGGCATATGCCTTTTGCAGCAAAGCTACTTAATAAATAGCATACACTTGGTGAGTGCATGCCTGTGTGCTAAATCGCTTATTGTGTTTGACTCTGCGACCCTATGGACTATAGCCCTCCAGCTCTTCTGTCCATGGGGATTCTCCAGGTAAGAATGCTGGAGTTGGTTGCCATACCCTCCTCCAGGGGATCTTCCTGACCAGGGATCAAACCAGTGTCTCCTGTAGCCCCTGTATTGCAGGCACTGAGCCACCAGGGATTAGCTGAAGGAATCTGCAGGCTTTGCGGAAGTCAAGTTCAAATACAGATTTTAAACAAATAAAATATATATTTGAGCTTGACTTCCGCAAAGCCTGCAGGTTCCTTCAGCTAAGACCACCCCTTATCTTTTTGGATGCCCCATCAGGTACAACAGAGTGTCATCAGTAAGAAATGCTCAATGTTTATGGACAAGCAGCTTCAGACTTTAAAAGCTAAGGTGTTTCTACTTTGAAATTATATATGGTAGCCAGTAGGTTTCTCAGTTGAAGTAGAGTAGAGGAAGGGTACCTGACAAAATCGATCTCACAAATGAAATGTGTCTAAATTCATCACACAAACACACGGATTTTTCTTGGCTCTATGGACCAAAATCTTGACAGACACAATGATGTCTGGTATGTGATTACATGAAGAAAACAATTTTATCACAGACTGCAAGCCTCCTCAGATCCTTGAATACAAAGGATGCTACTTAGAAAGAAATTACAATCTGTAAACATAATCCACAATCAAGGGTCTCAAAGTCATGAAACAGCACTGCTACATTTCTCATTACTAATTCAGTCAGGCACGACCAGCACTCCAGTGAAGACCAAGCAGACAGAGGAAGCCTCTAGACCAAGCCTGTCTGCATTTTATACCACAGCCATGTGTCTGGTCAACCTTCAGTTCTAAAAGATGCTATTTCTGTTTGTAGCATGATTTATAAAAAGAGAAAAGATGATGTGTCAGGCATTACACTAATATTTTCAATTAGTTTGGCACTAATATTAATAGTATGATCATTAATAATTTGTGCCTTTACTGGCCAGTGGCAGATCCAAAATCAGGGTTCAGTCACAATGTTGAGCTCCTGTATTTTATTATCTTTTCTTTTCTGCTGTTTAGTCGTTAATTCATGTCCAACTTTTTGTAACCCATGGACAGTAGCAGCCTGCCAGCTTCCTTAGTTTGTGGGATTTCCAAAGCAAGAATACTGGAGTGGGTTGCCATTCCATCTCCAGGGAATCTTCCCTACCCAAGGATTGAACCCACATCTCCTGTTGGCAGGCGGATTCTTTACCATTGAGCCACCTGTGATATTGATCCTGGGAAACAAGTCAACCAGTCTAGTGTTCAGCCAACATAATGCTACTGAAAAGCCTTAGCATTTACATCTTAGACTAGATCGAAGAGACAATTCTCTTTAAGCTACAATTTAATGAAAATTAAATAGAAAATCACTGTTCTTCAGACAATAAATTCATACTATACTACTATTTTAAAATGATTTCTACCTCTCTGTAAAGAAGGAATCAAAATAATAATTAGAATTTTTTGAAGTACAAAAGTGAGATTCGCTAAAAGTTCTTTTCTGAGCCATGCTTTAAAGAATGCACAGCAAAGATGAAAGTGCATAGTTAAGAAGCTAAAAAGAAAGCAAAGATTATTTTTCCCCATGCAATGTATAAGACGAGATTTTTGGGGTCTCAAAGAGGAAAATATATACACAATCTGTTCAAACCACCCAATTTCTCATTTAATCCCCTACTTGCCCATCTCATACTAGCTTTTCATTTCTAAAAAAAATCCCTTGCCTTTCCTATCTTCCCACTGTTGTTCTCTTTTGGGTCCCATAGACTTGTTATATATCCACAGCAAGACTCAAGTTCTCACAGACATTTAGCATAATCATTTCACATAACATATGAACATTGCTCAAAGCTGCACACAGGGGAGAAGCATATACAAACCGTTCTCCCCTTGATCCAAAGCAATAATTGGAAAAAAAACCCTCCAAGTGTGAATGAAATAAAGTCTTTCCCACTTTAGAGTTTAGATTTCCTCAGATATAACAGCTTTATTTTTTCCATTCCAACTATTTCACTAAAAATGAACACCTTTATGTAAGTAAAAAAGCAGAAAAGAATAAGCTTAAAGATGGGTGTAAGAGATTCGGACTTCAGCTGTAATTCTACCTGCACCCAAGTGTGATATGAAGTGGTAAATAAGACACAACTTAGACGAGCTTAAGACTTTAGTGTTAGCTGGAGTCTCACCTACTCCTACACGTGAGCACATAGCAGATGGTTCCATGGCAGTCAGGAGGCTTGAAATGAAGCTATCATTTAGTCTGCAGCTGGAATACACAGTATTGCCCACTTAAAAAAGATGCCCATTTATTCCGATGGATCCCATGTAAAAGGATGAGATCTCACAGGACAGGCAGTTTTACTTTTTTCAAGTTTCTAAGACGTTTTAAACCTAGTGAACAGCACTCTCACCCCCATCCCAGCCAATTCACTTTCAAAACCAAATTAAAATATTCCATTTGACTATGTGTATGATAATTTCTTTATACTCCATAATATTTATATGGGCTCTTAGGTTAGACTTGGCATCAATGTGTCACATTGTCATAATTACAAGTATAGCAGCCAGTTTGCCAAAGTCTATGTGAAGGTTTACATAAATTTCAATCTACCATCAATTACTCCAGCACTTTCTCAGAGTTTCAGCAATCTCCTCACTAACTTTGTATCAACTTGGCTTATCCTAAGTATTGACTGGGTTTTATCCTAGGCATATGCAATCGCAGCCATATTTATGCCATATTTTTTTATTAAATTATTCAGCCACTGAAAACTGTTACCCATGTAGTCCCACTTATTCCTCTTTAGAGTTCTGCTGCTGCTGCTAAGTCACTTCAGTCATGTCCAACTCTGTACAACCTCATAAACAGCAGCCCACCAGGCTCCCCCGTCCCTGGGATTCTCCAGGCAAGAACACTGGAGTGGGTTGCCATTTCCTTCTCCAATGCATGAAAGTGAAAATTGAAAGGGAAGTCACTCAGTCATGTCTGACTCTTAGCGACCCCATGGACTGCAGCCTATCAGTCTCCTCCATCCATGGGATTTTCCAGGCAAGAGTACGGGAGTGGGGTGGGATATAAAACAAGACGATAACTTAATTCATACATGATTGTGCTCAACTAATTTTCCTATATGTTTAACATAAAGGAAGCCTTTAACTTAGGTAAATAAGCACCTAAAAAATAGAGTATAAAAATGAAACATAGGTAGTTTATTGTTCTTTAGTTGCTAAGTCATGTCTGACCCTTTGCAACTCCATGGACTGTAACCCACCAGGCTCTTCTGTTCATGGGATTTCCCAGGCAAGATTACTGGAGTGGGTTGCCACTTCCTTCTCCAAGGGATCTTCCTGACCCAGGAATTGAACCTGTGTCTCCTGCCTTGCACACAGATTCTTTACCACTGCACCACCAGAGAAGCCCAGTGTAGGTGATGGAAAGTTTCCAAATCCCCTAGTCCCGCCAACATATTACTTATTTTACAGTATGCAGACAAATTAACAAAAATACATGCAGGCTTCCTAGAGGAAATAATTGCCTTCTCTGTCACTACCTAGAAACCATCTTCAGTACCTCCTAAATATTCACACCTACAGAAACTGGCAACAAAAGGAATTACAGGGGATCACCTCCTTGGTAGCTCAGACAGTAAAGAACCTGCCTGCCATGCAGGAGACCTGGGTTCAGTCCCTGGGTTGGGAGGATCTCCTGGAGAGAGAATGGCTACCCACTCCAGTATTTTTGCCTGGAGAATTCCATGGACAGAGGAGACTGGAGGGCAACAGGCCATGCGGTCACAGAGTCAGACACGACTGAGCGACTAACAGTTTTATTCACTTTCATCTCTTACCCAATATTCTCTCCTAAAGAAGAAAGGGTGAGAAGAGGATTGAGAGAAAAGGACACAGTGAGAAGGAAGAAAAAGGGAAAAAAAACTTTTCCTTACAATTTTATTCTTCATCTTTTTTTTAAAGACTTCAACTTGGGCATCTTGGAATTAAGCTTGTGCCATGGGAAATTTCTGAATATCATGGTACAATCCACATTGAAAGTATAAATGTTCTGTAAATTTTGCGAAGCAAACTCCTGAGAAGAAGGGACTGTATATGAATAGCATTCGTGTTATCTAGCCAAGTTATTATGCTAAGGAAAAGGCCTAATCCCAATTTAAATTATCAGCATGTTTGTGCCCCATTGTGTAAATGAAAAAGAGAAGCTACAGCTTTGAAAGAATTTTCAGGTCCTGTCCTCCCCTGAACAACTGAAGGAAGTTCTCCTTCTAGAAGTTCTAGTAGAAATACAAGGTATATGCAAGAAATGCAAGGTAAATCCAGAGCAGCAGGAATGCGGCATAGTCTGTCTATAGACACAGCTCCACACAATAGCCTTAGAAGCCTTCTCGGCTACAAAAAGAAAAAATCAATTCCTTGAGTATCTTTGTATATTTACTATCTTAATTTGCCTCTAGTTTTCACCAATATTGTTACAGTAGCTACATAACCTTACTGGCAATTGATTCTATAGCTTATTCTATATAAATTCACTTTCTGGACTTCTCTGGATAGAATAAAGCAGGTGTTTCATGAAATTGTATATAATATAGTAGGTACCTAGAACTACACTTTTCAAATGCAGCAAAATATACTATACAATTACTTTCCTTCATACCATGAAGACAGAGTTTACTTTAAACTGACTGATATGTGCCCATTTTAGGTATCTATTTTCCCCAACTGGCATAAGAAGAAATACTAGAAAAGCTATGACTTTGGCTGATGCATACTTTGTTCCAAGTTATAGGTTACCAGGGCAAGGGGCAAGTCTGTTGAGATCGGTGGATATATTTAGTCTTCCAAAGTATAGGAGTGGAGACAGCAGGAAATCATGGCAAAGAGTCTCCAGGAATCCGACTTTCTTCTGCAGCATAGCAAGGCTAACCTATTTCACACGATAGCACTTGGCTATCATGCTAGAGAGATGAACAAGATTGTTGCCTGCCCTGAGAGAAATACATGAAAAAATACAGGCTTATAAAACAGAGTCGCTTGGAAATTTGGAGCTGATTATTGTAAGAAATGGTTTATATTTTAAATTCAGCATCAAAAGCAACACAGGTGGTGATTAGAATTTTAGGCTGCAAGAATGTAAAAAGAAATAGTGGAAGGAGGTGTAAGAAAAGCAGCTTTAATAAAGTAAAAAGGAAGGAGAGGGAATGGAGACGGGGCAGGTTCCTCTCAATCTCACCTTCTATCACTATCCAGAGACAGAGTAAGTCGATTATGGACCACAGCATCACCTAATACAATTCTATTCCCTGGCTGACCTTCTCTGAACACACTTTCCTGCAGGATGTCTTGACAAGTTACCCTGTACATCAGCAGAATTACCTGTAGATCCAGAGAAGCTCATTAAAAACACACCAAGTGTGGCACAGAGATGTAAATTATTTTAAAACTCTCAGAATTTTCTCTTCTCTCTCAAAGGTTACGGATCAATTATTAAGCTTTGCCACAGAAAAGTGGATCATAGTATCTGTTACTATATCACAGTTTTATCAAGCCGCCAGTCATTATCCACAACAAAGAACACAAGTTTATGACCATGCTAAACCAATTATCATCTTGGAAGGAAGAAGCGGGGGAAGGAAGGGAAACAGGAAAGGAAACAAAAAGAGATTAAAAACTATTTACTGTGTAAATAAAGAAAATTTTAACAATAATTAATAAACCAACAGTTACTGCACTAATTAGTATCTCCTAGAGGGATCTAAATGTGTTTATATCAGTTTAATACTGTCTGATATGACAAGAAAATAGCCACATATCTAACATCAAAAGCATGTCTTTCTTCCTTCTCTTCCTCCCTTGCTGTAGCAAGTGCATGATGAACACATGAAGGAAGGTAGAATAATTCATTAGTTTGTCTCCCACAGCTTTGTATTTTCAACATTTTTTTGAATAAATACAAAGTCATAAATTAGCTTGTAGCAAAACAGAATTAATTGAATGTCTTAAATAGGATCATCAAACCAAGGTCTGAGTCAATTTATCTGCCTAAGATTTTGCTAATGTAGTTTCAGCTCATTAGGGCAAGAGTTGATGCTAAGGATAGGATATTATTAGACACAGAAAGGGAAAATATAAGATCAGGGAAATCTGACTTGCTGTTTCCACAAGAGAATTTCTTGCAGGTTATCTGACATTTGCTACAAATCATAAAACAGCTCCCCTTCAAACAATAATCCATGACTGAAACAAAAATGAAGATGCTTTCATAGACTCTGAAGATATTTACACATATACTGGCACTGAGAAAGCTCTGCCCTTCATTCTCTCAAAAGCCCTTGCCAGAAAATGTCTTAGAAATACTGCATGGAACAATTGTCTGTGTGTGTGTGTGTGTGTGTGTGCGCGTGCACACAAGTGCGTGCACAACAGCAAAACACATATGTATAATAAAATATATTTATGGAAAAGCAAAATACACTCTACATGTGTGTATTATACATAAACAGAGAGGGAGGCCTTATTCTGATTATTTCTTTAGAAAATAAATTTTTCAGGTGTCCAAGTGAAACAAGAGTAATTGTACACAGTAAGAAAGACACGCAGCAAAGCTGTGGGGGAGGGGGATTTCCCCTGCATTTCTAGTAACAGAATCAATAACACTCTGTGATTCTTCCAGCAAAAAGGCTTCCCCACAGGAGAAGTTACAACAGTCGCTGAGCAGCCTGTCTGACCCAGGTCAGGCAACAATTGCACAAATGCCTGGTTCTGCTCCATCCCCACATTTCGTTAATGTGAGCTCTCTCCTCACAGACAAGATAACATGATCTTGGCAGAATGACTTGCAATAAGTCACAATAAATTGAGGAAAATCAAACTGTTAGAATAAGGCTTAAGTAATATTAGTTGGGCCCAAAGATACCAGATTAGATTTTAATTAGATTTTTTCCATTTGGTTAATCCAAATACTAAAGAATCCATATAAATGGAGCAAAACATCATCAGGGTTGCATAACTGGAATAAAATGTCCAAAAGTAGTTAAAATTCTGGTTTGGTAGACAAATGAAGTTAGCTATTAGACCTGACCATCGTCAACCTATCCTATCAATCAGCTCAGTCCTTATCACAGTGTCACCATCATCCAGAGAATGGTAGCACCCATAATACATACAGGTTTGTTGAGAGGATTAAAATAGAGGATGTATTCAAAGCACTTGGGCTTTCCAGGTGACGCTAGCGGTAAAGAATCCACCTGCCAGAGATGTCAGAGATGCAGGTTTGATTCCTGCATCCAGAAGATCCCCTGGAGGAGGGCATGGCAATCCATTCCACTATTCTTGCCTGGAGAATCCCAGGGACAGAAGAGCCTGGAAGGCTACAGTCCAGTCCATAGGGTTGCAGAGTCAACACAACTGAAGCAGCTTAACACTCATGATTCAAAGCACTTAACATGAGGCACATAATAAGCACTTGACACATGTCAGCTACACTATTTTTATTATTATTTACTAAATAATTCTCATTTCACTTAGCCCTTTCAAATACCCTATGATGGTACAACAGAACCATTGTTAAATGCTCCTTGTAACTTTAAACACAACAACAAATATAAAACTCAACTGGTTTTAAAAATCAGGTTTAAAACAACCTAACTTGATAGAATTTATATTTCTCTTCTGCTGATGCTGAAAAACTAATGGCTGAAGCAGCTCCATTTACCAGAGATATGTGACGTGTTCAACGTTACAAGACATATACTAGGCACAGCCTCAGAGTTTCTTAGGTTAAGCATGCTGAATTTTGCAATAATAAAAATAAAACATCCAAAAATATAAATATACATTAATATTGTTGTTGTTAGCTGCTAAGTCATGTCCGACTCTTTTGCAATCCCACAGACCAGAGCTGGCCAGGCTCCTCCTGTCTGTGGGATTTCCCAGGCAAGAATACTAGAGCAGGTTGCCATTTCCTTCTCCAGAGGATCTTCCCAACCCAGGGATCAAACCCACATCTCCTGCATTGGCAGGCAGTTTCTTTACCACTGAGCCACTAGAGAAGCCCTATGTATTTATAGAGGGTTAAACATATATGGAAAGCAAAAATGAAACTCAAGAAATACCTGGAGTAACAGGCAAATTTGGCCGTGGAGGACAGAATGAAGCAGGGAAATGGCTATTAGAGTTTTGCCAAGAGAACGCACTGGTCATAGCAGATAGCCTATTCCAACAACACAAGAGAAGACTGTACACGTGGACATCACCAGATGGTCAATATGAAAATCAGATTGATTATTTTCTTTGAAGCCAAAGATGATGAAGCTCTATACAGTCAGCAAAAATAAGACCAGGAGCTGACTGTGGCTCAGATCATGAACTCCTTATTGCCAAATTCAGACTTAAACTGAAGAAAGTAGGAAAAACAACTAGACCATTCAGGTATGACATAAATCAAATCCCTTATGATTATACAGTGGAAGTGAAAAATAGATTCAAGGGATTAGATCTGATAGACAGAGTGCCTGAAGAACTACGGACGGAGATTCGTGACACTGTACAGGAGGCAGGGATCAAGAACATCCCTGAGAAAAAGAAATGCAAAAAGGCAAAATGGTTGTCTGAGGAGGCCTTACAAATAGCTGAGAAAAGAAGAGAAGCGAAAAGTAAAAGAGAAAAGGAAAGATATACCCATTTGAATGCAGAGTTCCAAAGAATAGCAAGGAGAGATAAGAAAGCCTTCCTCAGTGATCAATGCCAAGAAATAGAGGAAAACAATAGAATGGGAAAGACTAGAGATTGCTTCAAGAAAATTAGGGATACCAAGGGAACATTTCATGTGAAAATGGGCTCAATAAAGGACAGAAATGGTATGGACTTAACCGAAGCAGAAGATATTAAGAAAAGGTGGCAAAAATACACAGAAGAACTATACAAAAAAGATCTTCATGACCCAAATAATCATGATGGTATGATCATTCACCTAGAGCCAGACATTCCTGGAATGTGAAGTCAGTGGGCCTTAGGAAGCATCACTACGAATAAAGCTAGTGGAGGTGATGGAATTCCAATTGAGCTACTTCAAATCCTGAAAGATAATGCTGTGAAAGTGCTGCACTCAGTATGCCAGCAAATTTGGAAAACTCAGCAGTGGCCACAGGACTGGAAAAGGTCAGTTTTCATTCCAATCCCAAAGAAAGGCAATGCCAAAGAACGCTCAAACTATTGCACAATTGCAGTCATCTCACATCTTACATCTCACATACTAGTAAAGTAATGCTCAAAATTCTCTAAGCCAGGCTTCAACAGTACATGAACTACAAACTTCCATATGTTCAAGCTGGATTTAGAAAAGGCAGAGGAACCAGAGATCCAGTTGCCAACATCCGTTGGCTCATTGAAAAGAGAGTTCTAGAAAAACATCTATTTCTGCTTTATTGACTATGCCAAAGCCTTTGACTGTGTGGATCACAATAAATTGTGGAAAATTCTGAAAGAGATGGGAATACCAGACCACCTGACCTGCCTCTTGAGAAATCTGTGTGCAAGTCAGGACACAACAGTTAGAACTGGACATGGAACAACAGACTGGCTCCAAATATGGAAAGGAGTACATCAAGGCTGTATGTTGTCACCCCACTTATTTAACTTACATGCAGAGTACATCATGAGAAATGCTGGACTGGATGAAGCACAAGCTGGAATCAAGACTGTCAGGAGAAATATCAATAACCTCAGATATGCAGATGACACCACCCTTATGGCAGAAAGTAAAGAAGAACTAAAGAGCCTCTTGATGAAAGTGAAAGAGGAGAGTGAAAAAGTTGGCTTAAAACTCAACATTCAGAAAACGAAGATCATGGCATCTGGTCCCATCACTTCATGGGAAATAGATGGGGAAACAGTGGAAACAGTGTCAGACTTTATTTTTGGGGGCTCCAAAATCACTGCAGATGGTGACTGCAGCCATGAAATTAAAAGATGTTTCTCCTTGAAAAAAAATTATGACCAACCTAGACAGCATATTAAAAAATAGAGACATTACTTTGCCAACAAATGTCCATCTAGTCAAAGCTATGGTTTTTCTAGTAGTCATGTATGGATGTGAGAGTTGGACTATAAATAAAGCTGAGCACCAAAGAATTGATGATTTTGAACTATGGTGTTGGAGAAGACTCCTGAGAGTCCCTTGGACTGCAGGGAGATCCAACCAGTCCACCCTAAAGAAAATCAGTCCTGAATATTCATAGATAGGACTGATGTTGAAGCTAAAACTCCAGTCCTTTGGCCATCTGATGCGAAGAACTGACTCATTTGAAAAGACCTTGATGCTGGGAAAGATTGAAGGCAGGAGGAGAAGGGGATAACAGAGGATGAGATGGTTGGATGGCATCACTGACTCAATGGACATGAGTTCTAGTAAACTCCAGGAGTTGGTGATGGACAGGGAGGCCTGGCATGCTGCAGTCCATGGGTCACAAAGAGTCGGACATGACTGAGGACTGAACTGAACTGAAACATATATGTGTATGTATACATACATTCCTGTCATTCGAAAGCCATTATACAATCCCTAAATATGAAATTCTTTCTATAACTATTATTTTGCATTTTATGCCCTTTTAAAACTGTGTTTTTCATATTTCTAGTTGAGTTGAAATTGTAGCTAGTACAAATTTCTAAAGTTCATACTCGTAGGGAAAGAGTGTTGCTGTTGTAAGAATCAGAGATGACCTTGCCCTTGCTCTGGGGAAACCAAAGATTGTTTGTTCATGGTGAATTTATTCTTATGGCCAGCAAAAATATTTCTCTGGTGCTTCAGAGTCTCCTCTCTGGTACTATGAGTAGGCAACTTTGGTTAGTTGCTCCCACTCACATCTGAGCAGGGCTGCAATAATAGCAAATGGTCCTTGGAAATCACAGTCGCATTAGGCTGCTGTTCAAATAGCTTTTAGGGTTGTGATAATAGGAGGCATTCCTAATAACTGGTGACTCTGCAAGACCCTGCCCAGAAGGCCTCCAAATGGCAGCACACAATTTAAATTTTAATCTGGAAACAGTGGAAATGATGAGATTCCAGCTGGGGACCTTCTGTTCTGAGGGCCAGTGTTCAGCCTCCCCATTAGATGCCCCAGAGGTTCGTTGAGTCGATGAGTGAATGCCCTCGCTCTTTTCACTCTTTCCCATGCTCGGTGACATCTTCCACCCCACGCCCCAGACAGAAGCAAGTTGCATTTCTTTGCTTCCACAGAGGCTTTACTGGAGCTGATGAAGCATTCCCACATTGCTGTAATCCAACTAACGCATTTGTGCCTGACATGAGTGGCATGATAATTTCATCTTTCTGACACGTGATGACTTTCTAAACTTTTTTCCTTCCATGTGTTGGGTGGGACATACGTACCCACTTTAATCTTCCAGTGAAAGCTGGCAGATGCATTCCATGAGCAGGAGGAAAGCATTTTATTTTTTCCTACAATAAGCAATAACCTTTAGTATAATAACTCAACACAAGTTAAATAGCTAAAGGGAACATTAGTGGGACCCTGTAGGCATAGAAAAGAACAGCTGGCCATGTTACTAATCACTGCATGTCATTACTTGGGAAGTCCACTCCCAATTCTACTACTGACTTGTATTTCCTGAGTGTTTAGACAGTATATCACACCACAGATGAGAAAGTATCATAAGAGAACATTGGAGGCAAAACTCTAGATGTTGATATTTGGCAACGCCAGATTTGGTTTCCAATGAGCAGAAAAGAAAAATATCTTACTAACTGAAAAGTTGGCAAGAAAATTTTGCCAAGACTCCTGTAATAGGAGAAAATTTTGGAAGACTCCTGTAATATCCCTCTTGTATCTCTGTTAAATCATTTTTAATAGGAAATTTTTTATCCCCAGTGTATGACAAGGACTCCCAAGAATGGTGATTTGTCTCTCAGACTGAGTGTGAATCTAACGAAAGGATGAACGTTAGTGCCTGGAAGCCTGGAATTTTCAGCTGCTTCCACTGGGCTCCATTAGAAAACCCATTCCAGCACCCCAATACCCTTGGCAGCAGAACTGGAAAGTTGTTTTGATTTAAAAAAAAAAAAATACACACACAGGAGCAAATTTCTGCAAGGTGGAAATGGGAATAAAAACCAGTGTTTTGGAATTTTTTCTTTGCAGATAGTCATCAAATGAGGTACAATATTTGCTAACAGAGGGTAATTTGAATTATCCACGGATAGTTCAAAAACACAAAGAGTTCATTACCCAGATATCTCTATTTAAAATAGATTTGCTTTTGTTCATCAGTGCAGTGCACATGGCTGGGAAATGGCAAAGTGCCAGAATGAAACTGCTCCTAATTTTCAGAGGAGGCCACCAGCTAATTACACAGACTGCAGGTGTGAAGAGAGAAGCTCAAAGTAATCAATAGCAGTAATTAATCTGCTAGACTGGAGCTAAAGAGCTAACAGCTGGACATCAGAAATGGACACATGCAACAAGATCAGCAATAATTACCTCTTTAAATATTGAATTTCCATAGCAACAATTAGGCTTATAAATAAAGGATGGAAACCAAGGCTTTGAGGCATGACACTGCATGGCAAACACAACATTCCCCAAATCAACCCTTTTAATAAAACACCAACAATATGCTCGGGCCGGGTCGACCAGTTGCCAGGGTGGTAAGAAGCTGAATGTAGCTCCTCTGGACTCCGTTTTCTTGGCAGTTGGCTACTGGTTCTCAGACCTCTGTTCTGAGTCACAAAAATGGCCCTGGAAGTTTCCTTTGGGCAAGAAAGAGAGCAATGCCCTTCCATGTCACCTAACACCACAGAGCTACCAGCTACAAGACATAAATCTCACCTGTGAAATGTGTTCGTATTTTAAAAATCATAAAACCTGTAAGCAGAATGTTTAAGGTGCTGGAACCATCACTCTTGAAGAAAGTAAGGTTTTTTTTTTTTCAAGACTGATAAGACAGACAAGAGCCCCAGACATTGAGGCCTTTATAACTATCCTTTACTTTATAGAAAGAATAAAGAAAACTTGTTAGTGGGTTTTGTATTGTATGTCAGTCAATGGAAAGGGAGAAGCTAGTTATTATTTATGTAAACTAAATGCCTGACACTACGATCTTCATCAATTTGAGCCTATTATCAGTTTGTCTGATGAAGCAAAAGAGGGATAGGGAGGCAAAAGACCTCCCTATAGAGGAGGGAGATGGGAGGGCCGTAATTTGAACTTAGCCCTGTGAGTTTTTAAAACATTTCAGCAAAACACTCAGACATCTTTGGGAAGGAAATATGTTCTCCAAAACAATGTAAATTATTGTTGTGATTTGAGATGTAATTTAAAATATGCTGTTTATATTCTATCACTGACACAAAAAATTAGTGATAGTTTGATTACTCAATAAATATTTGTTTAATTTTCTTTCATGCTTTCTCACTGTGATGTTAGCTCACAACTTCCATAGCTCTTATGCAAACAAATAAGCATTCAGTAGAAAAATATGATGAACAATAATCACCAATCATTTACTTAACCAGAATCAAACAGCAAAGAAACTCTGAAATATGGAGTTAGCCAGGCACATTTCATCTTAATCGTGTTCAAAACAGAGCATTTTTTATTGAGATACTGTTCTCTACAAGGCACTTTTCAAGCATTATCTCATTTAATTCCCATGATAATAATATTATAAACTATACAATATAATTAATGCCCATTTATACCTGAGGAAATGAGGCTCAGTGAGATTAAGCCATATTCCCACAGCTACTTCTGTCAGTACAAGTTTTCTTGAGTTAGAACTTACAGTCCATCTATCCTTTCTCTCCTTTCATGCTACATTCCCTTATATTGACACTTTTACTAATTATTATACACCTTTTACTAATTTACTAATTATACTGACACTTTTCACTAAATATGACTTTGAACTTTGGATCTCGATTTTCGGCACTTTTATATTGTTTGGGCTTCTCTGGTGGCTCAGTGGTAAAGAATTCACCTGCCAGTGCAGGAGACGTGGGTTTGATCCCTGGACTGGGAAACTCCCCTGGAGTAGGAAATGGCAAACCATTCCAGTATTCTTGCCTGGGAAATCCCATGGACAGAGGAGCCTGGAGGGCTACTGTCTGTGGTCACAAAAGAGTCAGACACAACTTAATGACTAAACAACAAGAGCCTATTGCTTAAGAAATAATACATGAAGCGAAAATGAAGAGGAACATTTTAAGAGGTGCAATCTCTTTTACAAACATGAGTGGTGGCATTCTTCTGTTGATTTAAAGTAAAACAGCGACAGTGGCTTAAAGAGCATATGGTTAAAAGACTTTAGACCTTGAAATTAAACACAGGGCTTGAATTCCAGATCCTACAGTTGGTAGCTCAGTAATTGTGGCTACTCAACCTCCCTATAAAATGCACATAATAATGGAAACTGCAGAGTGTTGTTAAGGGCTAAGAGAATTTAGGTGCTTAGCACAGTCCTGGCATATAAAAGGAACTCCTTTACCAGTGAAATGTTACTGTTGCTATCTGTCCAATCTTTGCTATCTCATCCTCCAACTCTTTATTCCAGTCACTCCTTTTTATTTCCACCATCACTAGTCCAGTCAAGGCCCTTATTCCTCTAACCATGGCTTCTTCATCTCCCAGTGCCTGGCACCTCTAGCATGTTGCCTACTCAGACCAGGAGAGGGCCGATTCCTGCTGTTGTGTAAATGTGGGGATGAAGGAAGCACAGAAGTACCTGTACGTAAGCCCACGAATCCGTGTAGACCAAGACTCACCCAGATGGCTTCAATACGACCATAGATTGTCCCTCAGCAACATGAATTCTAAAACAGCCACCTCTGGGAAGACTCTGAGATTGTATCACAGTGTCTCATTCCAGAATGTCTCAGTGAAACTGAAGTGAACCTTAGGAACGTGCTAAGTCTAGGTACACAAACTTACCTTGTACAACACACAGAGATGTATGCAAACCTCAACCGGTCTCAAGTTAAACTGCTTTGCAACTGCATGTTCAGTATAAACACAGTATACTCATACACATACATCCTTTTTACATTAATTCCTTACTCTCACCATTAATTGTGGGAATTTGAGGTGTGTAAGCAATAATGACAAATATAGGAAAAGGGACTATATTCTAAGAACTTACCAACTGAATCAGCATATTACTTTCATATTAACCTGTGCCCTAAATCATAAATGTATATTATTTTACCAAGCTAATTAAAACATGCTATTTTTTGACTTCTCTTGGAGGCTGGATCGGAAAACTAAGGGAACAAAGGCTATTGTTCTGAATAAGAGAACTCATCTTATATTTCTTCATTCAAGTCTTTAAAGTACAAAGTATTGATTTGTTCAAGAAATTTCTTTAGATAAAGATACTTCAGATCATCTCAAGTTAAATATTATTCCAGTTTTATATATAAAAATAATGGGTGATTCCTTTATAAATAATAAAGCCATATTAATTTGCACAAAATCATTAATTTCAAATTTGTGAATTGAATAGGTACTTTGCCAAAGCTTGACATTTAAACTATCACAGGGAAAAGATGAGTAAATCAATAGCATTTGGAAGGAGAATACTTACCACCAAACTCCTCATGTCTCCATAGATGGCAGGCAGACTTCCACTCCACAGTCCAAAAGGAATAGTTTGGAAGAGACACCTCCAGTCTCTCTGTCTGAATGAGAAGAGAAGCAATTTAACTGAGATAAGAATTAAGGGGGATAGAGAAGTAGACAGAAATAAACAGTGAAGGTATGCAATGCATAGTTTCTCAAGGAAAACTCTATCTAGTATTTAGTGGCAGATGGATTTTGGAAAATGAAAGTAGATCACAATAATACAGTATGTAATTTGATCTAAATATGACATTAAGAGAAACTTGTCTTCCATACACGGACTCGATGGACGCGAGTCTGAGTGAACTCCGGGAGTTGGTGATGGACAGGGAGGCCTGGTGTGCTGCGATTCATGGGGTCGCAAAGAGTTGGACATGACTGAGCAACTGAACTGAACTAAACTGTCTTCCAAAGAAGTTAGCAAAGACTGTAATGATGTTAAACATCCAAGATTCTCATTTTTGAAAAAAAAAAAATTCAAATAAGAAAACTGAAGGTGGCTTGGTTTCCATACTAATCCTAAAAGGAAATAAACTATCACTGGTCCCTATCACAGTCCCTACTCTGGCTATTCATTAGACCTAGGGCTGGTAAACTATAACCATTAATCAAACTCACACCTCCTGCCATTCGTTCTTTATTTTATTCTTTGTTCTTGTTTATCTGCTTCTTGATTATGCTTTTAATCTACTTTCATTATAGCAAAATACGCACAACAAAAGTTCACCATTTAAGCCCCGGTACAGCTCAGTGGCATCACGCACAATCACACTGTTGTGTAGTCAGCACCATCAGCCATCTCCAAAATTTTCTCATCATCCCAAACTGAAATTCCGAACCTGTTAAATAATGACTCCCCATTTCCCCCTTCCCCAGACTCAGATAACCATGATTCTATCTCTATTAACTCGACCACTCTAGGTACTTATCATATAAGTGGAATCATACGTTTGTCCTTTTGTGTCTGGCTCACTTTCATAGTGTTCTCAACGTTCATTCATACTGTAATGTGAGTCAGAACTTTATATCCTTTTAAGACTGAATATGTTACATTTCATGTATATGCCATATTTTGTCTATGTGTTCATTTACTCATGAAAGATTTGCTGCTTCTACTTTCAGCAATTGTGAGTAATGCTGCCCTGAACATGGGTGTACAAGTATGTGTTCGAGTCCCTGCTTTTGATTATTTTGAGTATGCATCTAGGATGAATTCTCTAGCTCATGTGGCAACTCTATGTTTAATTGTTTGAGAAACCTACTGATTGTTGTAAATAAAGTTTTATTGGAACACAGCCATGCTCATTTGTCTATGTGTTGCCTATGGTTACCTTCCAGCTACAATGGCAGAGTAGGGTGGTTATAACAGAGAGCACAGGGCCCACAAAATCTGAAAGGTTTCTTGCCCTTTACAGAAAAAGTTTGCCGATACCTGCGTTATATCTCCAGGCACTTATCAAAATACAGATGTCTGAGCATTCTCAGACACTTTGAATGAGAATCTCCAAGAGAAGGAACTATCAATACAAGGCTATATTCATATATTCTTTTGATCTGTTTCAGACACAGCTAATCTCTGAATCAGCATTTGGGGACCCCTGAAATTGTTTTTAAAAAAAGTATCCAATTGCCCTAAATTTTAGCAACTATAGAATTCAGTGAATCTCAGCAACTAATAAACTCACTAATGTACAACTAATCCTTGAAAGCATGTATATTGAGGATTCAGCTCAAGCTAAGCTTTATTTAAAACTTGTGTCTGAAAGATGAACATTCTGAGAATTGAAGTGAGCCTGATTTGGGACTGATGTAGCACATACAAGAGGAGGTATTTTAATGGCCTCCCTCTTATTGATCCATGTAATCAGTGAGCAGAATTTCTTCATCTCAGTAGTCTGTCATATCTCTTTTAACTCAGCATCTTTGAACCTCTGACCTATTGACAGCTTCTCTACTTTTCAATCCTATTTTGTTTTGCTGTGTGTTTTTCTGAGCCTGCTCATTGATTTTGCTCCTTTCTAGGGAATCTCAGGTCTCTCAGTCCATCTTAACATTGGTATGTGTTCATTTTTGAGACCACAGAAGTGAAGCCCTACCTATTCTTTCTCCTTTCTGACGTTCTTTTATCAACTCTTGCATGAGTTCATAGGAAATATCACACCACTGTGGACTTGTGAGCCAAATCACAAGTCAACCCAGATGTCACAGTAATAGCACATACCATATCCCACTGAAGCAAATACAATTTTAGAATAATCTCTTTGGATTATAGAAGTAAACATTCTAGCACAATCAAAGTGAAAGTGAAAGTCTCTCAGTCATGTCCAACTCTTTGCAACCCCATGGACTATACAGTCCATGGAATTCTAGCTGTTCCTTTATCCAGGGAATCTTCCCAATTCAGGGACTGAACCCAGGTCTCCCTCACTGCAGGTGGATTCTTTACCAGCTGAGCCACCAGGGAAGCCCAAAAATACTGGAATGGGTAGATCTTCCCACCCAGGAATCAAACCAGGGTGTCCTGTGTTACAGGCAGATTCTTTACCAATTGAGCTATCAGGGAAGCCCAGCACAATCAAAGTTGCTCTTATTTCAGGCAATATTCATTTATGAATTAATAGCATAAACTAAGATATTAGATTTTCTTAAAGCATTATTAAATAAATGGACTAGAGCTATAATTGACTAGGGCTAAATCTTGGCAGCAGCATATAACCAAAACCAGTTAACAGTTACATGAAGAATGTACTTTAATATGCATTTAGTCAAGTTAACAAATAATCAACGTGGCCCCTATTAGGCAGTAAAAAGACAGAAACAAAGCATAGGTCAGTGATCCTCAGCCTTATCAAGAATAATTAGAATGTCAAGATTTTTGACAACATACTAACAGAGCTGGAGTTCATCCACCATACATGTGGTCATCCTTCATAATGATGTACATGTTTGAGTAGATCTATGAACTTCCCTGACCGTGACTTTTTTTTATTATCGTACGGGAAAGCTCTTACATGTTCCAGAAATCAAGCCATCTTTCTTGATTTCCGAATGGTGCTGTACTCTGTTACCTAATGCAGCCAGCTGCACCCACCCTGCACTGATTTACATGAACTCAATCCTCATCCATCAGACAGCACTACACACAGTTGTTGTTCTTGTTCAGTCACTAAGTCCCTGTCCTTCACTATGTCCTGGGGTTTCCTCAAACTCAGGTCAATTGAGTCAGTCACACCATCCAACTATCTCATCCTCTGTCGCCCCCTTCTCCTCCTGCCTTCAATCTTTCCCAGTATCAGGGTCTTTTCCAATGAGTTGGCTCTTTGCATCAGGTGGCCAAAGTATTGGAGTTTCAGCTTCAGCATCAGTCCTTCCAATGAATATTCAGGGTTGATTTCCTTCAGGATTAACTGGTTTGATCTCCTTGCAATCCAAGGGACTCTAAAGAGTCTTCTCCAGGACCACAATTCGAAAGCATCAGTTCTTCAGCACTCAGCCTTCTTTATCTCACTTCTGTCCATGACTCCTGGAAAAACTACAGCTTTGACTATATGGACTTTTGTCAACCAAGTGATATCTCTGCATTTTAATATGCTGTCTAGGTTTGTCATAGCTTTTCTTCCAAGATGCAAGCAACTTTTAATTCCATGGCTGCAGTCACCAACCACAGTGATTTTGGACCCCAAGAATATAAAATTTGTCACTGTTTCCACTTTTTCCCCACCTATTTGCCATGTATGGATTCTCAAAGGCAGCAAATATTTTATATCCCAGTTAAATGTGGATGATACAGTTATAAATGGTTTAAGTATTTTATAGAAAAGAAGCAAATTCATTGTTTAACCATTTTTTCCCTTCGTGACTGAGGTTCATTTTCCTGAACTTCAGTTACTGTTCTAAAGCCCTCAAATGCTTCTCCAGTACTAAAGACTAGTTCCAATGGCCCCGATTTTTGCACTTTTAAAAATGTTCTCATTCATTTCAATGTTAGCTGCTATCTGTCTTTCTTTTCAGATATAGTGATATACTGGAAAATCCATGGCTTTGAAGTCTACAGACCTGGTTCCAAACTGAGCTCATCACTAATTAGCAGTATAATCCTGAGCAATTTTATCAAATTCTCTGAGCCTCAGTTTCCCCACCCACAAAATGTAAATATTAAAACTTCATTAAAAACTTTGACAGTTTTTTTTTTAAGATTTAAAAATTAGAATTTAAGGTGTAAGATGCAGAATTAGCATAAGCACATCCTCCCAAATAAAAGCAACTCTTACAAGTCTTTTTACTAGCTTTGCTCAAAACACCACATTAGTCTCCCCTCTAATCTTTCTATTCATATCCTGCTCCTTTCTGCATGTGACCCGATTTCAAACCATTATCAGCACTGCTTGCTACAGGTGTGGCTTTTCTGCAGTATAATTCGGCTTCATTTTCTCTCCTGCTGAAAGTCATTCAATGGCTCACTAACACTATTCCAAATGTATCTCCACTTGCAATTCCCTGAGAGGGACTGTATTATTAATAACTTCCTACCGTCACCATTAAAAATTACCAATTACCAAAACCCACAAATTTATTATTGCATAGCTATGGAGTCAGTAGCCTAAAGTCAAGGTGTGCATTTCTTCTGGTGACTTGGGGAAATTCTGTTATCTTGCCTTTTGGAGCTTCTCAAGTCCACCTACATTCCTTGGCTCCTGGCCCCTTCCTCCAGCTTTAAAGCCTGCAGGACAGCATTTTCATCTCTCTCTCTCTCTGACTCTGACTTCGCTTCTGTCTCCCTCTTCTACTTTAAAGAATCCTTGTGATCACACTGCATATATCTGTATAATCCAAGAAAAATCTCCTTATCTTAAAGTCAGCTGACTAGTAAACTTAACTTCGCCGGCAGTTTTAATTTTCCCCTGCCACACAACACAGCATGTCCACAGGATCCAGGGAATAAGATGTGGACATGTTTGGGAATGGGGGAAGGACATTATTCTGCCTATGACAAGGACCATGCTTTGCCTTACCCTATGCCTTCACACCTGCTGTTCCATCAAACTATAATGCTCCTTCCCTGATTTTCCATCTGAGTCAATCTCCTTTCATTTGAGATGCAAGCCAAGTGTCAAATATCATCTCATTCCATAAGGTCTCATACACCCTAACTCACTCCAGAAATCTTGCCTGGGAAATCCCATGGACAGAGGAGCCTGGCGGGCTACAGTCCAAGGGGTTGCAAAAGAGTTAGACACAACTTATTTACTAAACAACAAATTATTTAATGAATGCATATCTATTGTTTTTTAGACATAATGCTATTGCACATTTAGTAGACTACAGGAGAGCATAAACATAACTTCTATATGCACTGGAAGACCAAAAAGTTCATGACTCACTTTATCATGTGTGGTGACCTGGAACCAAACCTGCAATTTTTCTGAGGTCTGCCTGTATTCAAAGATACACTATTTGAAAAGAAAAAACACTCTGTGATTTTGAGCCACTCCTTTTTCTGATAAATTCTGTGCTTTCCCCTGAAGGAAAAGAAAGCAAAGTTTTATGAGTCCTTATTAAGTGGCTCTGTGCTGTGAAGTAGAAATCATCTCAGCCTCTGAGGAGCTAATTCTCTCTGTTGTTGCATGACTGGCTCATTAAACTTTAGTGCTTGGGCCCCGGCTTCCTATCCCTGGGCTCAGCCCAGGAGAATATTGGGACTTACCAAAAAGAAAGGCAAGTTCCCACCTGTGGAAACTCTCTGAGGCTGTTCAGGGACAATATCTACTTCATGAGGCCTCCAGAGCCCCGATTTTTGCCAAATTATCTTTTTTTTTTTTTTTTTTTTTGCCAATCTGTTGCCAAACTAAAAACATCAATAATGATTTCTGAGAGGGGAAAAAAAAGTTAAATAAAACTCAAAATGGTTGAATGCACTACATCTTGCTGAAAGGAAGCTGTCATCTGCAATCAGTATAACACTCATCAATGAACATTTCATACTGTCTGCTTTCCCTCCCAACTCCCAAATGTTAGTGTAGCAGACTACACACACAGGGAAGAAAACTGCTTTTAAAGTTCATGCCTGCTTAACATTTAAAGGCTTAGAGCAGGTTTGAGAGCATAGTATTTAAGGTGTGGTTTATAATATTTGCTAAGATACTATTACTGCCTTCTTGCCTCTTATAATAAAAACAGAGTAATTTGAAAATATTTTTTAAATATAGAATACAGATTGATTTTTTCCTATTATAAATAGGTATATAGCAAATTGCATGAGATATAATACCTACTTTATTTAAATTATTTACATTTATATAGATTAGCTATTCCTGAGTAATAAATTTCTGCAAACTTAGAGGCTTAATATATATTTACTATGACTTTTTTTCTGTGGATTATGAGTCCAGGCACAACTTAACTGTGTCCTCTGCTCTGGGCCGCTAAGGTAGGACCACATTAGGGATACAGGATGATGCAGAGATCCTGGGAGAGAATGATGAGTCAGCATGGGAAATCAAGGTGTCAGAGTCATGGTCTCATCTGGAAGCTAGACTGGGGAAGAACCCATTTGCAAGCTCACTCAGGTGGTTGACAGAATTCATTTCTTTACATTTTACATATCTTCTCATCTCTTCACTAGAACATTGCCTTTGGCTTATAGATGCATCACTCTAATCTCTGCTTCTATCTTCATGTTGTTCTTCCTGTGTGTCTGTGTCCCAATTTCCCTCTACTTGTAAGGACACCAGTCACTGGACCAGGGCATATCCTAATCCAGTAGGATCTCATCTAAACTTGCTGACATCCACACAGACCTTATTTCTAAATAAGGTCACATTCACAAATCCTGAGGATTAGGACTTCAACATATCTTTGGGGGGCAACACAATTCAACAGGGAGAAACTACTTACTGTATACTCCTGGGGCCTAAAGTCAGAGTAAAGAGAGTCAGAGCTGGGGTGAAAGGTTAAGGTAAGGCCACATTAGGGATGTAGGGTGATGCAGAGATCCTGGGAGAGAATGAGGAGTCAGCACAGGGAATCGTGAGTGTTGCTGAGGCAAGAGTTTTTAATTTTAGATAAAACTAGGTTGGTTCTCTGCCTCTTCAGAAGAGGATAGGGACCTAGAGGTTAACAGAAAAAGGAGAGAGAGGTAGAGGAAGGCAATTATATTAAGGTAACAAAAGTTAAAGTTTAGACTGATTTAAAGAAAATAGAGGCCAAAGTTTCATGAGCATTAAATATAAAAATTCCAAAGCAATTATGTCTATAATGCTATGCCAATTCACATAGAGGATCAAAACTGTATTGCTTAGTAAAAATGTGAATGTAGTTTTAATGAGTCACTGAATAAATACGATCTCATGAATTACTCTCATTTTTGAGCATACTATTTGCTGGCAAATCAGTCACAAGATAATTGTACACAAACAGAAGGGGCCAAGGAAAAACCCCAGGCACTGACGATCTAAAATTGTGGAAACTACAAATGAGTAAAACTTTCTTCTTGGGATTACTTATACTTGAAATGACGGCTTTATTCAGTCTTCGGTCTCCCTTCATTTCCCTTTGATGTCCCCACAAATCAGTGACAGCTACAGCATTTCTGCTGAGGCAGCACTTTTCCCCCAAGGGATCTCACAGTGTCTGAGAGAATATTTGGAACATTCCTTGATATGCAAAAAAGGACCTTATTTTCAAATGCCTCAAGTGAAGACAATGATTGCATAAATCATGTGACACAAAATAGAAATAACTACTCCATAGGGTTAAAGTTTGAAAACCAGTGCCAGAAAATGTTGCCACTGATCTTTGGAGTCTTTGGAACAAAGATTTAACCATATATTTATTTTAATCTTTGATGCTGTATTTTCTACAGTAAGTAAAACAGTATGAAAGAAAACCATCATCAATAGCAGGATACAATGAAAGGTAAAGAGGGAAATGGACACTAGCTCCCTTCATGATGAAAATGAGTAGAGGTTTGTTAAATGAATTTGGAATGTGTGGCTGTTCTATTCCATTACATTCTTTATTATCTTTCTTCCTCTTTCCTTCTGACCACAATATTAGTGTTACACAGTCTTTACTACTGGTTTTGTGATGTGATGAATCTGAGGGGTACAAAGAAGACCGAAGCATAGAGCCCCACTGGATGGAAGGGCACATGAAAATGATGTGTTCCTACCTCTCTACAGTCAGTAGATATATGAGTTGCTATGTTCCAGAACCATGACCCCCAAGTTTACCAGTTGTTCTGTTGTTTAGTCACTAAATTGTATTCAACATTTTTGAGACCCCATGGACTAAAGTCCATCAGGCTCCTCTGTCCATGGAATTTCCCAGGAAAGAATAACTGGAGTGGGTTGCCATTTCCTTATTCAGGGGATCTTCCCTGACCCAGGAATCAAACCCAAGTCTCCTGCTTTGGCAAGTGGATTTTTTACTACTGAGCCACCAGGGAAGCCCAAGTTTACTAGCAGAGGTTGGTAAAGGTTTTTTGTTTTTTTTTTTTTACCACTTTTTATTCTATAGAAACATCATAGGAAGGCAATGTGTCCTGAGAAAATAAAGTCCTTTCATAGAAAGGAGATGTTCGTGGTCAGTATGTGAGAGGAGGTTCCCATTATGAAATGACCTTCCTACTTTAGAGAATCCTAGGAATCATGGGAAATAATAGTTGAGATGAGATTTGTGCTTCAAGAAGCAAGGAGCTTCTGTGAAAATAGGCTGGAAAACTCTATTAGGAAGGCTTTAAGATTTACATCCAATGTTTTCAAAAGATCCCTTCTAGACTGATCTCAACATTGTTGTTCACCTTGAAAAAGTAGCACCCTCAACCCACTGCTCGTCCAAGCCTAAGCACTTACAGTCTATTTTCTGTCTCTGTCCGAGCTGAAGTAGCCATTGACCTTCGGAACAACAGATTCAATCGTCCTGTCTTAGTCCTCCTCCTACTCAGCCACTCTGCTATATTTGATGCTGTTGGTCTTGTCCTTCTTAAAACTCTCTCCTACTTACCCCTCACTGAATTGCACCACCTTCATGGTCCGTGTGTCTCTGATCACTCCTCTCTATCCTTCAATTCCTTGTCCTTTCCCAAGTGAAAATATTTACCCTGAAAGTCTCCATTTTGCTTTTCTCTCACTCTATTCTTCCTGAGCAATGTCACATATTCTCATGACTTCAATTATTATGATTGTGTTTGGTCTTCTACAGTGTCTCCCTCGGCTCAAGTTCTCCAAGCAGCTCTAATCTGAATTTCCAGCTGACTGCTCTACATCTTTAGTGTCCCAGAAGCACCTCAAAACAGTAGTAAAAAACTGAGTTTACATTAACACCACATATGCTGCAACTCCTTTGGATTTCCCTCTTTTTCTCTCCCCAGCATCCAACCAACTGGGCCTGAAGATTGCTCCAGTACAGTCCCTTGTTATCATTCCCACCAACAGTTTCCTAGTTTAATCACTAATTGTCACTTATATAGGGAGTTGCTTGATCCCCTAGTGACTTCCCAGCCTCCAAAATGTCCCTGCCCTTATCTTTCCCTTACATTGTTTACAGCCCCTTGGATTCATAGTTCAGTTGCTAAGTCGTGTACGACTCTTTACAGCCCCATGGACTGCTGCACACCAGGCTCCTCCATCCATAGGAGTTTCCAGGCAAGAGTACTGGATTGGGTTGCCATTGCCTTCTCCCAACTATTATCCTACTGATCATAAAACTGAAACTAGTTAACCACTTTGAAAAACCTTGAAATGGAATGAAATGAGGTAGAAAGCAATGGGGTAGCTTTTTTGAAGACATACCATAATATATAAATTGCTATATTACTACAAAATCATGGTGACACATTTTCCTAATCAACTAAAAAATTATATTACTTGGGTTACTAGAAAAAAATAATACAATATGCACTCTACTTGTAAGATTTTCAGACCCCTAAAAATACTACTCATTAGAGGACAGCAACTTTTCTATTACATTAGAAGTTCAGGTTCACATCAATAAATGCATTTGTGTTGTTTTATTTGGATATCTGAATCGTTCCAAGCAAAAGCATCCATTATCAGTTCAGTTCAGTTCAGTTCAGTTGCTCAGTCGTGTCCGACTCTTTGCGACCCCATGAATCGCAGCACTCCAGGCCTCCCTGTCCACCACCATCGCCTGGAGTTCACTCAGACTCACGTCCATCGAGTCCGTGATGCCATCCAGCCATCTCATCCTCGGTCGTCCCCTTCTCCTCCTGCCCCCAATCCCTCCCAGCATCAGAGTCTTTTCCAATGAGTCAACTCTTCGCATGAGGTGGCCAAAGTATTGGAGCTTCAGCTTCAGCATCATTCCCTCCAAAGAAATCTCAGGGCTGATCTCCTTCAGAATGGACTGGTTGGATCTCCTTGCAGTCCAAGGGACTCTCAAGAGCCTTCTCCAACACCACAGTTCAAAAGTATCAATTCTTCGGCGCTCAGCTTTCTTCACAGTCCAACTCTCACGTCCATACATGACTACTGGAAAAACCATAGCCTTGACTAGACAGACTTTAGTTGGCAAATAGAGGACAGCAATTTTTCTATTATGTTAGAAGCGCAGGTTCACATCAATAAATGCATTTGTGTTGTTTTATCTGAATAGTTCCAAGCAAAAGCATCCATTATACTGGTACCTTACTCTTCCCCCTCCTAAAATTTAGCTGTCAATAAGATGCCTCAAGACCTTTCATCAGGACCTTCTAGAGTACAATATTTTTTTTCCCTTTTTTTGGCCACACTGTGAGGCATGTGGGATCTTAATTCCCTGATCAGGAAGCAAACCAGTGCCTGCTGCAGTGGAAACATGGAGTCCTAACCACCTACTGCCAGGGAAGTCCCAATACAGTCTTAAAATGGACACATTTTTGCAACAATGTGAATAATCTTTGCAGACAAGAGGGGCCAGCAAGCCTGGAGAGATGAGTGAACCTGTTCCTCTGGACCTAATTGCCTGGCTGCAATCTCATTTTCCATCACACTTTATTTAACTTTTCTTTACTTATATCACATAAATTAACTCAGCAGCCATGCAGAATAATTTTGCTTCATTTAGATCTAAATTAATGAGCGTGATCACAAAGCCATGTGTACAATTTCAATGAAGATACACTATAATTATTCTATTGTACGGGTTAGCATTTCAGCCGTGTATTAATGTATTTTGAATGTGTAATATATGATGCTTTTGTGGTCTTCTGCCATAATACTCTACTGAAAAATGTCCTCTAGTTAAGAAATACTAAAATAAATTATTAAACACAAAAGAAGGGGAAAAAATGGAAAGACTAAAATGACAAAGGGAGAAGTGTACTCCCAGGAATTCATTTCCTCATATAAATTTTATTTTCAGATCGCTTCATTAAGTAATGCATTAAGTTGTGCAACAATAGATCATATTTTTTTCTCAGCATTTAAGTGAGGGGTTTTGCAGAGAGGGAACTCTGGGCATTTGAGCATATGTAAGAAATGGAGAAGAGAAATCACAAAAGAACATAGGCATTTATGTTTCTGCAGTCAGTCATGAGTTATGCCAGTAAGTATCAGCTTGAGACCATGAATTATTTCTGCCCAGGCCATACAGTTCATGGAGCCCTGCTCAGGGAACACTACACCTTTAGGGCAGGCAATTATATGTTTTTAGGATTAATCCCAAACAAGACAATGTTTCAGAAATAGACAAACTCTCTTTTTGAAGAGCTTTTAGTCATAAAATGTCATTTTTTTTTCCTTCCCGACCCCTTAATGCCTTCTAAACCCCCCTTCCTTTTCCCTCCTCCATAAAAGGTATAAAACAGTGCTTCCACCTGCTAACACTCACAGACCAATAACTTTAATTTTTGGCATTTATTTACAGGCTGAATAGGCCCATCCACACCTGCTTTCCCTTTAATTAGCTGGCTATCTAAAGGCTGCAGATCGGAGGCTGCCAGCTTCCTGAACGAAGAGGAAGATCATTTAGTTGCTTATGTAAGAAAAATGAGGGTGGGGAAAGGAGGAAAAAGGATCTTTCTTTTAGAGAAACCAGAGAGAGAAACATTAGTACAAAAGGAAGAATCACTCATGAAGAATAAGGGAGCAATCTGTACATATTATTACGCTATATATATAACATATATTATGATATATATGTTTATGTTTTAAGTGACTCAAAGCCTGAAAAATAAACAACAGCCCTACCTGGCAGTGATACAGTCATTTCTACTTAAGAACATCTGAAATCTTCCATGATATCAAATATTTTTCCCAATGTGTTAAGATGGCGCCCCACATGTCCTCCAATAGGTGAAGTGACCCCTAATACAAGAAAAAGAACTGAGTTGGGGCCAGATGTTCCCAAGGCTCTGGACGTCACTCTGCCACTGACCCACCTCTAGCATTTGGAGAAATCACATCACTAAGGTGTCTCAGTGTCCTCATCCGTAACGTGTGGGAGCAAATAGATGGCCGCCGAATCCTCCTTTGACCTGAATATCCTGCTATCATTTCAACCCTTCTTTTCAAGAACTACCACTGAAGCAACACAAAGAGGCAGAGAAAAAATTTTAAAAGATCATAAAGAAAGGAAGAGTGCATTGTAAAACTTTGTCGCTTTTTACCTAACTGGAATGTGTGAAAAGTTTCAAACCAAAACAGGTGAATTTTAAGGCTGAGGGGAAATTTTCATGATTATCTACTTCAACCTTCTCTCATCACAGATACGAAAACCAAGGGTTACAATAATATCTCTCCCAGCATCACAAAGTGCAGTCAAGACTAGAAATCAAGTTCAACTTCCTCGCTGCACAAATACTTGGTGATCTGGTGGTGAAGAAAAACAATCTAACTGTACACCCTTGTGGTTAAGCTTGCACCAAAATACAATTGCACTCATTAGAAAAAAAAGAGCATGCTGCTAGCTAAAATTTAGGAGCAAGTTTATCTTTCCTTCAAAGTTTATAGTCTCTTTATATATGCAACTGGAGCTCAATATAAACTTGGTATAAATAAAAATGTACTCTCCAAAGGCCCTTCAAGATGGGTACTAAACCAGCATATCTGTACGTTCCAGATATGCTACAAGCATGCTGCTGGACCCTAGCCTTTTTCTGCTGAAATCACATAGATAGGTTCCACTGCCTTCAGGATAATTATCAAACTCCTGACCTGAAGGCCTTCGTGACCTGACCACTGCCTCACTTCTGCAGCTGTATTTCTACCTGTTGCTCACCCCCCAGCCACTTGTGTTTCTCAACCATATCAATCTAGTTGCAGTTTCACAAGCATAGGCCTCTCTCTCTTGTTTCTCCACTTCCCCTCTCATTTTTCACCTGCACTCGTTTCCACTTGAACATCCTTCAGGTCTGTATTTTACATCACTTCTTCCAAAAAGCCTTATATTTGACCTTTCTACAGTCAAGTTGTGCTTCCTAGGTGGCTTTAGCAGTAAAGAACCCCCCAGCCAATGCAGGAGACATAAGAGAGCGAGGTTTGATTCCTGGGTTGGGAAGATCCCCCGGAGGAGGGCCTGGCAACCCACCCCAGTATTCTTGTCTGGAGAATCCCAGGCAGAGGAGCCTAGCGGGCTACAGTTCATGGGGTTGCAAAGAGTCAAATACAACTGAAGCAACTTAGCACATACTCATGCACAGCCAAGTTAGTTGATGCTGGTGCTTACATCCACCTGATCATTACTTCACTATATTGTACTTACATTTCATTTATCTGTCTCTCCCACTACTCAGGAAACTTGCTAAGAAAAGGAATTTTCTTCTTCTCCATCAAATGCCCCATAGCACTGTGATAGACTGCTTGAAAAAATATGTCGATTAAATTAATATCAAAATAGCTGAAATTATTACTACATTACCATGAATTCCTGCACTCATGGATATTTTAAAGGACTGAACATGTGTCCTTACAATTCACATAACAAAGGATCTTTTCCTTTAAAAGTCTTTTCTTTATACTCATAGACCCATTAACTTTCCCAGGATCCTTCAAGCATCTTCAAATTTATGAGATTTGCTAACTGAGGTATGAATGCCTGGCTGTTGGCTAGGATCACCACTGAAAATTTACTGCTGCACTCCAGTCTTGTATAATAATCAATTCCAGTGTTCCCCGGAAGTCTACTGAAGAGAGTGCTTAGGACCTAAATCCTGGCGCCCGACTCCCTAAGTCTGTGCTCTGCCACTTAACGTAACCTCAAGCAAGTTGTTTCACCTCTCACTATGCTTCAATTTCCTCATCTGTAAAGTGAGATAATATTATTACCTATTTCATAGAGCCATTGGAGTTAAATTATATGTAAATTACATATGTAAAAATCTTATAACAGTAGGAATTGTTCAATGCTTGCTTAACATTTTTGTGATGATAATGACCACCATAATCAGTATCCCTAAGCATTTTATATGTATTATCTCATTTAATCTTCACAACAACTTAATAAAGGCAATATCTTTTCCATTACAAATTAATACATGAAAACTTAAAATGTCATTATGTGATTGTAATATCATTGTGAATTTCTAGATGTTGCAAGAGTTGTATCTATAAATGTCAAGATTCTGCTATATATTCTTTCCCTACCTCACCTCTCTATCCTCTAAAGATAACTGCACCTCAAACATCCTCATTCTATTAAAGTTAATATGATTAAAATTAAGACAATTCTCTCAGTTACCCACAAGCACAAAGCTTTGGAATGATCTTCAGTGTGTCTCTCTGCCCAATATGCAACCAATTCTCTTCTTTAAAATCTCTTGTATCCCACTCACCTTTCCATTCCTATTCTGCCCTCTTCACTCAGGTCCTCATCATCTGGAAACCAGATGGCTGCACATTTAATAACTTTTGTTCTTAGTTTTAAAAGCACATCAGTTTTGTAGAGATCGGGGTCTACCTTCACATATAAATTTTTTCAATTAAACCAATAAAAGTCAACCACAAACTTCTCCCAATTTCTGTATCTCTTCTGAAAACCTAAACAAAAAAGTAAAATAAACCAGAAAAAAAAAAAACTCCATTCCAAAGGTTCCTACATCAACCACATCACACAGAAGGAGTTTCTGAAATAACCCAATTTGTCTGATGGGGAACAGACAAACCCCACATCAATTTGACTTCACCTTTACTAGTGACATATTTGTGTTTGGTTTTTTCAGGATACTTTAGCAAGAAGAGGTGCTTACTTAGTGAACCAAATTAACTTCTCTTCCACCATTTGGTTTCCACCGTACTGATAGCTTTTTCAAGGCCAATCATGCTCTGAGATATCAACAAACATTTTTTCTCTGCAGCTCTTATAAATAAACAGATAAAAAAATATCTACCTCTGGTCTCTCATGGGGTTTGTCAGCCTTTAACTGGCTAAGACTCCCTCCAGTTAGATTTGTCTGATTCTTGTGACTTTGGGGTCATGATAAAATAAGAAAGGAAAACAGTTCCAATATTCATAAGCTGGAAAGCATTCTGGAGAGCAATCCAAGGACTATTCTCTATGAGCTCACAACTCCAGGGAAGCCACAAAGTTTAAATTATTACCATAGCCTGACTGTATATCCAATCTAATAGACCAAATCCTATTTTATCTTCTTGAAAATCACCTCAGAGCTAGAGATATTTGTATACTGTCCCTGTATGAAACAGTGCATCACATGCAAAAAAAAAAAAAAAATTGTACCCAATGTCTGCAGACACTCAGTCTACAAACAGTACCTGTTTACTTTGCTAATTGCAAAATACAGTGCACATTTTTAAAGATGAGCATCTCACTGAGGAGGCTTCCCAGGTGGCTCAGTGGTAAATGATTCACCCGCCAATGCAGGAGACACAGGTTCAACCCCTGGGTCAGGAAGATCCCCTGGAGTAGGAAATGGCAACCTACTCCAGTATTCTTGCTGGGAAACCCCATGGACAGAGAAGCCTGGTGGGCTACATTCCTTGGGGTCTCAAAGAGTCAGACACAACTTAGTGACTAAACAACAATCTCACTGAGGGGCTTTCCTGTGCCCCCTTGCCCCCATGGCTACATTTAGAGAATTATAATACCTTTGTTTAATAATGACACCTTGAATCCACATAACTTCTCTCCACTCTAGACTCAGAATACTTTTCTACAGATACAACTTTATTTATTCTCAAAATATATCTATGATCCAAGAGTAAATTGTGAAAATTTTGAAACCATGGAGTTAATCGGAACTATTTTCCCCAGATTTGAGCTTTAGGGTAAATGAGAGAGAAGGGATAGAAATTTGAGAGGAAAGAGGAACTTCTCTGGTGGTCCAGTGGTTGAGACTCCTTGTTCCCACTGCAGGGGGCATGGGTTTGATCTCTGGTCAAGGAACTAAGATCCCACTTGCTGTGTAGAGCAGTCAAAATAGAAATTTGAGAGGAGATAAAAATGGAAATATCTTTGTATTTAATGAGTTCCTTTAAAATACATAAAGATAGTTTATTTGAAGATATATGTTTCCTATAAAATTATTGTATTTGATATAATGATATATTAAATTTAAAGAAAGTAGAATCACATATAAAATTATTATTGAACTTACTTAGGCTTTCTAAGCCAATATTTAAGAAGTAGAGAAATTCCTCCTAACATAGAAAACTAATTGCCTAATAGTAAAGAAAGAGAAAGAAGAAAAAAATGAAACATATAAGATGTTTGGTTCTCTGGACTTTAGTGTTAACTACTTTAAAATGTTTTCATTGAGTTTGCTGAGGAAAAAAAAAGACAGGGAGCATCTTCCAGAATACTCGTTTTTGCCATGGATGTTCTTTAAAATCATCTCTTACTTTGAACTGTTACTCTCAATGGCCTGAGTCTTCTAGTGTTCTCTTCTTTACATCTCCACAGCCTTTTGAAAACTATCCGATGATTTTAAGACTACTGTGCTTCAGAGTGTCCCAATATGTGATATTTCTAAGTGCAGACATATTACTTTCATGTTGCAAAGTCAGTTCAGTAGCTCAGTCATGTCTGACTCTTTGAGACCCCGTGGACTGCAACGCACCAGGTTTCCCTGTCCATCACCAGCTCCCAAAGCTTGCTCAAACTCATGTCCATTGAGTCAGTGATGCGATCCAACCATCTCATCCTCTGTCATCCCCTTCTCCTCCCATCTTCAATCTTTCCCAGCATCAGGGTCTTTTCCAATGATTCAGTTCTTTGCATCAGGTGGCCAAAGTACTGGCCGAGACTGTACTTTCAGGGATCATTTCTATAGTTTCATATTGCAAAAGATGAAATAAAAACCAGACACAAGCAAGCAGAGGATTCAAGACTAGGTCATGCAGAGGGCTTGCTGCAGAAAGCCATGGATGATGTCACTTGACAAAAGGCCTGGATGTGTGCTTTATTCTGCAGTAAGAAAATGAAATCTTATGTTTCAAATCTAGTCAAATACGGTAGCAGCTTATTACCCCCACCTCTGCTTTTGAAAAGGTGGTTATAGATTGTTCCTCTGCTTATAGATTGTTCCAGATCTCTTCTGTTAGCCCTAAATCCATCCTGTACTTTTCTCCACTGTGCACAGATCAGTACAGGAGGCTGGCGTGTACAGACCACTCCATCAAGAAGCTTCTCACACTCTGGCTTCTGGTTGGGTTCTCTGGGGAGAATCCATTAGAGTAGACAGGAAATTGGAGAGTAGACAGGAAATTGGAGAGTAGACAGAAATCAATGCAGATTACTCCATCAGCAAGCTTCTCACACTCCCCAGTGGGAGAACCCATTAGAGCAGACAGGAAATCAGGTCCCTTCTGCAGTCACTGCAGGATGGATTCAGCCCTTAGGCTGACGGTTGCCGCTCCTGTCAAGCAGCCCTCTCCACGTATTTCTCTCTCGCTCAGGGCTCTGAGAAGTCCTCTTCTCCTCGGTCATCTGAACTATACCTTGTGGTTTGTCTACAATCTGAACACAATATTGTAAAGAGCTCCCTTATTAAACACTGTTCAAATTAGCCAATTTCCCACCAGGACCTTGACCGACACAGATTATACTCAACTCCCTCTCTGAGAACAAATCAAGAGGATGAAGCCATAACTACAGATTCAAAGTCAAGAGAAGGAAATATACACAGAAGGCACAGCATCCATATCCATATACACAGAAGGGGAAACAGCGCTGAGCTCTGAAAGCTAGGAAGTGCCCAACTCGTCTTTAAATGTTGTTCTGAACAGTCTGCTTTTAAAAAAGAATGAACAATATAATGTTTCCTAACAAATAAGGCACAAAATAATTCTGAACAAACGTCCTTAGAGATAGTTTGGTAGAATTTAAATTCTAGATAGCAAAATACAAAATACTTGTCCTAATAATGATTTTTATGATTCTCATATATTTTTCTCATTGAGTACCACAACACTTTCAAATATTTCAAGGGGAAATAGAAGAGGAATTTTGTAGTTTTTCCTCCCTCCTTCCCCATTAGTTTTTTTTTTTTTTTTTTTTTAAGGCTTTCCTTCCTATTTCTAAATAGGCAGTCATTTTTAACCTCAGTTGAGAACTGGGGAAGCTGAGGCATGCAGAGATGGCACAGCTCACCAGTATTGGGAATAAACTTCGATCAAAGGTCATCCAGCTCTTCCTAGAATTCCTACCTCTCAGCCTACCTGCTGAAAATAATATGACTATCACGACTCAATGATAATATCAAGTAATTCTTGATAGAAGTTGTCCTCCGACCCACAGTGCTGATAGCTCTTATTCCACACACACATTTTAATAGTCCATTTGGTCCTGAGCCTAGACGCAGCCCTGAGCTATGGCCCTAAATGAATTCCCCTACACTTTTCATTTCTTCTAGGGAATTGGACTAATTATAGTGACTACTTTGGAGAGAGCGATAGTTTGAAAACATTGCCTGAGGGATACAAAAGTTGTTTTATTTCATAATTAGGCATTTCTCTCCCAGGGGCATTTTATAGTCATGGTTTGAAATAACAGCCATTATTTTATTACAATTTTCTATTTTTTGCATATAAAAATATTTAGAACATGTTTTTCGCTGAGTTTTATTAGTCATAATGCCAGGAAGTGCCTGGTGTTATGGATGATGGAATTATCTTTGAGGGCTTCCCTTTAGTGTTATTTCTTCCTTATAGTCTGCATTCTCTCAGTGTTTGGTACTGGAACTGGAATTTAAAGTGGAAATTGAATATTCCATCTGCTTGGGGAAGTGACCTGTACATGAGGATAAAGTGGACCCCACCCATATGTCTTTCCAATCCCTTGCCCCTAGTCAGCATTATATCTCCTTTGCCACATGTATACCTACTTATACCATGGTTAATGCTCTATTAAGAAGAACTAGAAACATGGAATCAATTCAGCAGGCACAGATGTAACAACTCAAAAACAACAGGTATTAAATAATGCCCTCATCAAGCAATTGGATTAAACCTCCCTCTTGGGAGATTTAATAACCACAAGGTTGTGTGTATGCATTGGAACACACATGTAGAAAATAGGATAATGAAGTCATGGAAATAGAAGGGATTGTCTCATATACCTGGGCAGTTCTTTAATACAAAACAGGAATTGCCTCTATAATATCCATCAAATTTATACATAAATTCTTCTAGTGACAGGGCACAAGTTACCTTACAACACACACCATACTGGTTCTCTATGAGACTATCATTCCTTATGTAGAAACAAAAATCTTATTTCCCCTTCACTTCTGCACACTGATACCAGTTCTCCCCTTTGGGGATACATAGAAAAGTCCTAATCTTTCTAATACATGACAGCCCTACAAATGTTTGGAAAATAGTTATCAGTCCTTTATGGTGAAGAATATCATTTTTTGCTAGCTGGTACCCATCCTTCTTCTTACCCTTCTTCTGGTAACAGCATCTAATTTTCCTTCACTGCGACACCTTCCTCATTCTTATTCCATGTGGCTTTTTGCAATGCTGGAATTGTCAATAAACATATACAGAATTCTTGTCCCAATGATCAGTTTAAATAATGCCCTCTTGTCCCAATGGCCAGTTTAAATAACTGGGCATTTGGCGAAAACTAAATGAATGAGACCCAATTCCGTGTATTTTTTCATAGAACTTTTGAGAAAGCAAAGCTCTCTTTTTGCTCTGGGTTATTAGTTTTATTTCTTTTTTTAAAGACTTCTTTTGATGTAGATCATTTTTCAAGCCCTTTTGAATTTGTTACAATATTGTTTCTGTTTTGTATTTCAGTTTTTTATGGCCCTGAGGCATATGCAGAGTACATCATGAGAAACGTTGGACTGGAAGAAGCACAAGCTGGAATCAAGATTGCTGGGAGAGATATCAGTAACCTCAGATATGCAGATGACACCAGCCTTATGGCAGAAAGTGAAGAGGAACTAAAAAGCCTCTTGATGAAAGTGAAAGAGGAGAGTGAAAAGGTTGGCTTAAAGCTCAACATTCAGAAAACTAAGATCATGGCATCTGGTCCCATCACTTCATGGCAAATAGATGGAGAAACAGTGGAAACAGTGTCAGACTTTCTTTTGGGGGGCTCCAAAATCACTGCAGATAGTGATTGCAGCCATGAAATTAAAAGACACTTACTCCTTGGAAGCAAAGTTATGACCAACCTAGATAGTATATTCAAAAGCAAAGACATTACTTCGCCAACAGAGATCCGTGTAGTCAAGGCTATGGTTTTTCCAGTAGTCATGTCTGGATGTGAGAGTTGGACTGTGAAGAAAGCTGAATGCCAAAGAATTGATGCTTTTGAACTGTGGTGTTGGAGAGGACTCTTGAGAGTCCCTTGGACTGCAAGGAGATCCAACCAGTCCATTCTAAAGGAAATCAGTCCTGGGTGTTCATTGGAAGGACTGATGCTGAGGCTGAAACTCCAATACTCTGGCCACCTCATGCGAAGAGTTGACTCATTGGAAAAGACTCTGATGCTGGGAGGGATTGGGGGCAGGAGGAGAAGGTGATGACAGAGGATGAGATGGCTCCATGGCATCAGCGACTCGATGGACATGAGTTTGGGTGAACTCCGGGAGTTGGTGATGGACAGGTAAGCCTGGCATGCTGCAATTTATGGGGTCACAAAGAGTCGGACACAACTGAGCAACTAAACTGAACTGAACTGAACTGAGGCATGTGGAATCTTAACTCCCCAATCAAGAATCTAACTTGCACTCCCTATGTTGAAAGGTGTAGTCTTAACCACTGGGTCACCAGGGAAGCCCCAGGTTATTAGCTTTAGAACAATGAAAACTCAAAGTTTTAGGCACCACCTCATGGAGAGATTTTTTAGCCTGAGGAGAGGGCAAAACAAATCCGAGTCAAAGACAGAGGAAAGAGACCACATAACATGATTTGAAATCTGGATATTAGTTGAACTTCATGCCAGGCCTAGTCCTGGCCTTTTCAGTAACATAAATCAATCCAACCTACTTTTTGTATTAGTAAATGCAAGTCAGTTCCAGCCACAAGTTCTGAATAATATAGAGCTTTTCTGGATTTTATTCTTTCTAAGTATATCACGTTAGATATGCTAAGTTCCAGTTCCTCCAACTGTTCTTTAAATGACATTTCTTCCTACCTTTTCACCAACTCAAACTCACTGCTTAACCTGTTCCAGCAGGAATGAGCTTCATAATTCTTCAGTTCAGTTCAGTTCAGTCGCTCAATCATGTCCGACTGTTTGCGACCCCATGAATCATTGCAGCATGCCAGGCCTCCCTGTCCATCACCAACTCCCAGAGTTCACCCAAACTCATGTCCATCGAGTCTATGATGCCATCCAGCCATCTCACCCTCTGTCATCCCCTTCTCCTCCTGCCCCCAATCCCTCCCAACATCAGAGTCTTTTCCAATGAATCAACTCTTTGCATGAGGTGGCCAAAGTACTGTAGTTTCAGCTTTAGCATCATTCCTTCCAAAGAACACCCAGGATTGATCTTCTTTAGAATGAACTGGTTGGATCTCCTTGCAGTCCAAGGGACTCTCAAGAGTCCTCTCCAACACCACAGTTCAAAAGCATCAATTCTTCGGCACTCAGCTTTCTTCACAGTCCAACTCTCACATCCAGACATGACTACTGGAAAAACCATAGCCTTGACTATCCAGACCTTTGTTGGCAAAGTAATGTCTCTGCTTTTGAATATGCTATCTAGGTTGGTCATAACTTTCCTTCCAAGGAGTAAGTGTCTTTTAATTTCATGGCTGCAATCACTATCTGCAGTGATTTTGGAGCCCCAAAAAATAAAGTCTGACACTGTTTCCACTGTTTCTCCATCTATTTGCCATGAAGTGATGGGACCAGATGCCATGATCTTAGTTTTCTGAATGTTGAGCTTTAAGCCAACTTTTTCACTCTCGTCTTTCACTGTTTCACTCTATTTCACATAAATTCTTACCCAGAACTAAACTCAAATTATGAGATGTTTACTTTTAACTCATCTGAATCTGATAACTCATGAATAATATTGTGACGGTTAATTTTCTATGTCAATTTGGCTAGAATATGAAACCCAATTGTCTGCTTAAACACCAATCTAGATGTTGCCATGAAGGGTAGACTTTGAGCAAAGCAGATTACCCTCCATAATGTGGGTGAGCCTCATGGAATCAGTTGGAGGCCTTAAAGAAAAGACAGAAGTCTCCATAAAAGAGAGAAATGTTTACTCCAGACTGCCTTTATACTCAAAACTGCAACACTGAGTCTTGCCAGAATGTCTAGCCTGACTGATTGTAGACTGGTCAGCCAGCCTCCAAACAATGTGTGTGTCTGTGTATTTTTTCTACAAAACTCTGACTCAAATAAGGATAGCATAGTCTTTGCTTAGGTAGAGCTCTCAGACAATAGAGACACTCAGTCCTTTTACTTGCATGAAGACTCCCCATCTTATAATTGCTCAATTCATTGATTTCAGCTAAGCTCTTTATACTTTACATATAGTCCTACTACCATGATTCCATCAACTGAGTTTTTTTTTAACAATTCCCTTCATCTAGCCTATTCGTTAAGGTTCCCAGTTTGGGACCTACACACATTTGATAAGAAGGCTTTGATCTCTTCATTCTAGTAATTAGAAAAATGTTCATTAAACTATAGCTTATATTGGAGCCCTGCTGAACACAACTCAAGGCTCCCATCAATCAGTATCCTATTGTGTGAACTCTTTAACCAATTGTTAATCCACCTAACAGGATTATCACCCAGCCCAAACTTCTCTGTCTTGCCTACAAGAATAGAAAACTTCCGTGTCCTGTGGAAATAAAATGGCCTATGTTCACAGAAATCTTTCCACCTTTGAATCTAATAACCTGCGCAAAAATAGTTACTTTGACATAAATTACTGTTTGCAGACTCATTCTGGTTTTAACCAGTCAGTGTCTTCTTTTGTGAAGAGTCCTCATAAAGAATCCATCTAGAATTTTGCCAGAGTGCCATCACAATACTAGCACAGTAAGCTTAGATCCTATAGTTTTGGTCATTTTTAGAAATATCACGGCTCTCAAAGATTAACGATATTATTTCCATGATTGCATCTCCAAATTTTTCCTTGAAAAGTACTTTACCAAAGAATTATGTTTCACTCATTTGAAGAAGGAAAGTACAGAACTTCTCACCTTTTTGAGTTTCAGTTCCCCTCTACTCATGTTAGTTTCACTTGTTACAGTTTAAATGTTTTTCTTCTTGACAGAGAAGACAGAGATAAAACTAGGTTAAGTAAGAGGCAAGTAACCAGGAATGAATAGATAATTCATGAAAGAGAAACTACATCTGGATCACAAAACACAGGAAAGGTTGTACTTTCTTAATATTCCAATAATACGTTAGGATAAAGATTTCAGGGGGTGGTCCAAAAATGGTGGAGGAATAGGACGAGGAGACCACTTTCCCCCCCCACAAATTCATCAAAAAAACATTTAAACGCTGAGTAAATGCCACAAAACAACTTCTGAATGCTGGCAGAGGACATCAGGCACCCAGAAAAGCAGCCCATTGTCTTCGCAAGGAGGTAGGAAAAAATATAAAAGACAAAAAAAAAGAGACAAAAGACGTAGGGACGGAGCTCTGTCTAGGGAAGGCAGTCTCAAAAAGAGAGAAGTTTCCAAACACCAGGAAACACTCTCACTGCCGAGTCTGTGGCGAGCCTTGGAAGCACAGAGGGCAACATAACAGGGAGGAAAAATAAATAAATAATTAAAACCCACAGATTATGAGCCCAATAGTAACTCCCCAGCAGAGAAGCAGCACAGACGCCTGCACCCGCCACTAGCAAGCGGGGGCTGGGCAGGGAAGCACAGGCTGCATTGCTTAGAGTAAGGACCAGGCCTGAATGCCCCGAGGACAATCTGAGTGAACTAACTGGGGCTAGCAAACCAGACTGCGGGATAGCTACCACGCAAAAAGCCCTAACCTAAGACACCGCCAGGCCCGCGCACAGAACAAAGGACTGAATAGAACTAGCCAGCTGCAGACCATCCCCCTCCAGTGACAGGCAGCCAGAGCCAGAAGCGGGCAATCGCAGCCCCAGAGAGACATTATCTACCAAACTGCAAGCAGGCTTCTTTGCTAACTAAGACTTCTTGGGATTTTGGACAGTCAACATCCACCTGAGAAGGTGCGCCAGTTGTACACTCAGAAAACCGAGCAGCAGGGACAGGGGAGGTGATAAGCCACAGCAACTGTGCTCGCCAAACACCTCATCATCTGAGCTGCTCAGACCTGGGAAGGACACAAAATGCAGGCCCAAACGAGTCTGCGCCTCTGAGGACTACCCGAGTGCCTGAACCTGAACAGCTTAGACCTGGGAGGTACATGCAGCCCAGGGCCAGCCTCGGACAGTTCCCGGGGAAGCAACCTAGAGCCTGAGCAGTGTGGGCAGGGAGTGCATACGCACTGTGAGTGGGGGCAGGCCCAGTGTGGCTGAAACACTGAGAGCACACACCAGTGTTATTTGTTTGCAGCATCCCCCCCTCCCCACAGCGCGACTGAACAAGTGAGCCTTAAAAAAGTGTCCACCACCATCCACCTTGTGTCAGGGCAGAAATCAGACAATGAAGAGACCAGCTAACAGAAGAAGCTAAAACAGAGGGAACCGCCTTGGAAGTGACAGGTGCAATAGATTAAAATCCTGCCATTAGTACCCACTACATAGGAAGGGGCCTATCAGTTCAGTTCAGTTCAGTCACTCAGTTGTGTCCGACTCTTTGCGACCCCATGAATTGCAGCACGCCAGGCCTCCCTGTTCATCACCATCTCCCGGAGTTCACTCAGATTCACGTCCATCGAGTCCGTGATGCCATCCAGCCATCTCATCCTCGGTCGTCCCCTTCTCCTCCAGCCCCCAATCCCTCCCGGCATCAGAGTCTTTTCCAATGAGTCAACTCTTTGCATGAGGTGGCCAAAGTACTGGAGTTTCAGCTTTAGCATCATTCCTTCCAAAGAAATCCCAGGGTTGATCTACTTCAGAATGGACTGGTTGGATCTCCTTGCAGTCCAAGGGACTCTCAAGAGTCTTCTCCAACACCACAGTTCAAAAGCATCAATTCTTCGGCACTCAGCCTTCTTCACAGTCCAACTCTCACATCCATACATGACCACAGGAAAAACCATAGCCTTGACTAGACAGACTTTTGTTGGCAAAGTAATGTCTCTGCTTTTTAATATGCTGTCCAGGTTGGTCATAACTTTCCTTCCAAGGAGTAAGCGTCTTCTAATTTCATGGCTGCAATCACCATCTGCAGTGATTTTGGAGCCCAAAAAAATAAAG